>JARVGW010000624.1:22955116-22979547 GCA_031762495.1 Anablepsoides rubrolineatus | reverse complement strand
AAATTTTGACTTAATTTGAGTCAAATTTTCAGGCTAACAGGACAAATAATCTGACACATTCTGAAAACAAGATTATTTTTCTTAAACAATCAGTTCTTGTTTAGTAAATCAGTCTCAAAACAAGTTGAAAAAGACTTTTGTCTGAATATGAGCTTTTAAAACTTGGTTAGATAAAAAGCTGTCTTCAAAATCTTTAAAACCTTTCAAAATGTTCATAAATCTTTAACATGCTTTTTATTTTTGTTCTAGTTTTGCTTTTTTCCCATCTTTTTTTGCCATCTTTTTGATCTTTTCTGCTAATTTCAACTTTATTTTTGCTTTTTTCAGCTAATTTCAACTGATTTATTTGTTTTTAGCTACTTTTTAGCTCATTTGAGTTTTTTTTTTAGCTAAACTCATCTTTTTGTGATCATTTCAGCTTCTTGCTGCATGATTCAGTCAACATTTTATCTGTTTGTGCTAATTTCAGCAAAATTTTAGCATTTTTTAGGCAAGCTTCAGCTTCTTTCTGCTATTTGAATTTTCTTTTAGTTGCTTGCAACTTAGCTAAAAACAGAAATTGGCAGCGGTGTTTTTAGCTAATTTGAGTGTTTTGTCAGCTATTTTCTCTTTACATTTGTGTTAATTTCGACTATTTCAGCTACTTTTTTTAGCAAGTTTTAGGCAACTTCTATCTTTTTAGCTATTCAGCAAAGATCTTGCAGCATTAATTATTTGTTCATTAAGCATTTTGCAGGAAATAAAATTCTCTAGTTAAACTTATCCATGACTTTAAGGTCTGTCAATAAACTACATTAGACACGTTGTAAAATCTGTGAAAAACATTTAAAACTCTAAACTAAAATGTCCTAATGCAATGCTTTCTTCTACAGCGTTTAAATTATTGTTGGTGCATAGTTAAATAAATAATGTGAGTGGCATTCTCCACCCTTTATTTCCCCAAATCTCTTCACTAAGTTGCAACTTAGATGCTGAAAATGTGAAATTCTTCAGGTTTAGACTGTGAATAGTTGTGAATATAATTAGAGCTTTGGACACATTGTATTTGTTATTATATAACCTTCCTTTACACCTGGTTTATTTGCATTATTTAAACCCAAACTGTCCCCTGTTAAAGATGTAAACTTGGGGTCTGAACGTAGAAGAATTAGGGGTTAAATGTTACCTTTTATTGTTTTTGTGTAAATGGAGATTAATGCCTGGTTAGGCCGAGGTTTCCGTTTGTCCTTTCACGCTTCGTCTCTGCTCGTCTCTGGCTCTTTTCCTCTTTCCTGCCCTCCTCTGAGGTGAAAGTGAGAGTTTGCTTTGCCAGGTCAGCAGATAGGGCCCGGCCACTGCAGTGACTGCGCACGAGCAGAGAGAGAGGGTGGGAGAGAAAGAGAGGGGGAGAGGATTGTCAGGAGAGGAAGAGGTAAACCTAACGTATTTACAGAGCCAAACGCAAATAATAACACACTGTTATTATTTGCAGTAAACTCGGTGATTGTGTTGCGTACGGCCGGCTGAGTGACCTTGTTTTATGTGCAGTTTGCTGCTTACCCATCAAACTGCTGGGCCTCTTTCTGCTTACATCGTAAAACTGAGTGGTGACACACTGATCAGGCTTTACTGTCTTATTGACCAGATGTATGGATTCTTTTTTTACATACAGACAATATTGTTTACTTTAGACACAGCTGTGTATCTTTATTTATCAGGGTGATGTCTCCTTCCTGATTAGAACATTTCTGTGTTTAACACCAGAAAAAGGGTTTTCTACAGAATGAGTCCTGCCAGGATCTTTAAACATGTTAGTGAAAAAAAAAAGAATTATGCTCAATCAACATTTTGGTACTGATAACATTAAGATAAATGTTAACACTAAAATAAATGTTGAACTCTAAATAACTCCTGGAATTTGCTAAAGAAGCTAGAATTGAGCTGGTAATACTAGCGAAATGTAGCAAAATGCTAGCTAAAATTTACAAGTAACAAAACAAGGGTTGAGATAGCAAAGAGCTAGTTTAAAGCTAAATATATCTAAAAGCTAGTTAAAACATTAAAATAGCAGACTGTTAGCTAAATGCTAAAAACAAAAAAGGTCCAGCTAATAGCTAAAAGTAGTGAAATGTTAGCTAAAATGTAAAAGTAAGAAAAAATGCTTAAGGCTGAATGTAGAGGATGAGAATTGGTGTGTTTTATCAATATCAGGCCTTCCTGTCTGCATAAACAAAATTTGGTTACGTTCTAACGTCTGACGTTAAAAGTACCGCCTCCAGGAGCGTGACCAGGAAGTCAGACACATGTTAAAAGGTTGATTTTCTGCTATTTTATTCAGACTTTCATTTAATGATCACAATTTTCTTACAGGCAGCTAAAATTAACAAAATTTTAGCTTAGCTAAGAGTAGCCAGGTATTAGCAAAAATCTCTAGCAAAAAGCCAAATGTACAAAGCACAGGCTTAAAGCAGCAAAAGATTAGCTAAATGCTGAATGAAACAAAGTAGCTAAACGTAGCATAAGAGGACCAGTATGGAACAAAGGAAACAATGTTTTTGTAGGAATAAAACATGATCTTAATGTATTTTTATGGGGAAAATATTTCTAAATAAAGTAGAAATATTTTTTAAAGTATAAAACTGTACAAAACAGAAAAGTCATAGCAGCCATCTCTTAGATGAGCTGAATGATTTGATCCTAACTACAACTGGAAAACATTTAGAATAATGTGCAACATTCAGATTATAACCAAAACTGTAGAGTTTACACCTGATGTCTTACAGAATAAATACTAAAGTCAGGATTTGTTGTGTTCAGATCCAGGTGATCAAAATAAATACAGCAGACAACAGAGAAACTCGCTCTGCCAAGGATGCTCTGCTGCTCTGGTGCCAGATGAAGACTGCAGGGTGAGCCCTAAAACAAAAAGCTTGCTACATTATTAGTGATTGGTTTTATTGGTTTAGGTTTAAAGTTATAAATATTTTGTCCTCCAGGTACCCTGAGGTCAACATTCAGAACTTCACCACCTGCTGGAGAGATGGCCTTGCCTTCAACGCCCTCATACACAGACACAGGTGAGAAAAGGACCCGATTTGAAACATTATGGTTTGGATGTACAACAATCGCTGAAGTTTCCAGTTCAATTCTTTTCCAGACCTGACCTAATAGAGTTCCACAAGCTGACTCGGTCCAACGCAACCCACAACCTCCAGCAAGCCTTTAACGTCGCCGAACAGCACCTGGGTCTCACCAAACTCCTGGACCCCGAGGGTGAGAACGGTTTTTAGTTACTGCCGCCTGATTGTTCAGACCACACTATTAATGAAAAATATATACGTATATATATATATATTTGTTTGTTTGTTTGTTTGTTTTGTTTTTAGATGTGAACACAGAAAACCCCGACGAAAAGTCCATCATCACATATGTGGTCGCTTATTACCACTATTTCTCCAAGATGAAGGCTCTGATTGTGGAGGGGAAGAGAGTCGGGAAGGTACGGACACGTTTTCCACATCTGCATACAGTTAGTTTGACTAAACTTTAAAAAATTTAAACCAGAAACTGAAACCAAAAGGGAAAAACCACACTCAGCAATAGGCAATGGAAGACATTATGAGTGGGTACATAACTCATTGTGTACCCACTTATGTTTATTATAACATAAACATAAGATGCAAAAATAAAGAAAAATAGTTTTATTATTTTAATATGTGGCATTTATTATTGTAATATAATATAAAATATTTAATATATTTGTTGTTTTAGTTAACTTAGGTTTGGTGTTTCATCTTTACTGTTTTATTTTTTCACATTTCCTAATTTGCATAAAAAGTGCTAAATAGCCAATAATACAACCAACATTTTGTTTTTTCTGATGTTCTTTTGTAAGTTAATATATTTATTTCTCACTCTTATCAATTTAAAGCTAATTTTAGGTGTTTTTACTTGTTTTATTATACATCTGATTTGTGTCCCTGAGTCTTCATCCTCCTCCTCCTCAGGTGTTGGATAACTGTATAGAGGCAGAGAAGATAATCAACCGTTACGAGGCCCTGGCGTCAGACCTGCTGGAGTGGATTGAGAGGACCATCGCGGTCATCAGCAACCAGAAGTTTGCAAACTCTCTGACCGGAGTCCAGCAGCAGCTGCAGGCGTTCACAACCTACTGCACTATAGAGAAGCCCATCAAGTACGTCTGCTGCTGTAGCCGCTTTAACAACACTGATGGCTTGTTCAAACCTACGGCTGATGTGTTGCTGATAAAGGGAATCACAATTTCCTGTTTCCTGTCCAGGTTTCAGGAGAAAGGGAACCTCGAAGTCCTTCTTTTTACCATCCAAAGCAAACTCAGAGCTAATAACCAGAAACCTTACGTGCCTCACGATGGGAAGCTCATCTCAGACATCAACAAGGTCGACCCGCCGCCAACCGTGAAGTTTAAAGTGCAGCGACGTTCTTTTTTTTTTTTACTTACATGCATATTTTGTTTGTTTAGGCCTGGGAGCGGCTGGAGAAGGCGGAGCACGAAAGAGGCGTGGCTTTGAGGAAAGAACTGATTCGTCAGGAGAAGCTGGAGCTGTTGGCTCAGCGCTTCGACCACAAAACAACCATGAGGCAAGCCTGGCTCAACGAGAACCAGAGACTCGTGTCGCAGGTAGGTCAAGGGTCAGACCCTGTGCAGAATAAATCTAAAACAACCCCAATTCTAAAAAAGCTTTAATATGTTTACAGTGTTCCACTATACATAAAAAAGGAATTTCTGAAATTTGTAAATCATTAAATCAAGTTTTTTTGTTTTTTACATTTTACTAAATATCTATTTTTTTTAACTTGGGGTTTAATTTTACAGAGCTTGTAAGGGTACATTTACAAGGCCTGCAAAAGTTTTTCAGGATCCTGCAAAACCTTCTCAGGATCCTGCAAAGGTTTCTCAGGATCCTGCAAAGGTTTCTCAAGTTCCTGCAAAGGTTTCTCAGGATCCTGCAAAGGTTTCTCAGGATCCTGCAAAGGTTTCTCAGGGTCCTGCAAAGGTTTCTCAAGATCCTGCAAAGGTTTCTCAGGATCCTGCAAAGGTTACTCAAGATCCTGCAAAGGTTTCTCAGCATCCTGCAAAGGTTTCTCAAGATCCTGCAAAGGTTCCTCAGGATCCTGCAAAGGTTTCTCAGGATCCTGCAAAGGTTTCTCAGAATCCTGCAAAGGTTTCTCAAGATCCTGTAAAAGTTTTCTCAGGATCCTGCAAAGGTTTCTCAGGATCCTGCAAAGGTTTCTCAGGATCCTGCAAGGGTTTCTCAGGATCCTGCAAAGGTTTCTCAGGATACTGCAAAGGTTTCTCAGGATACTGCAAAGGTTTCTCAGGATACTGCAAAGGTTTCTTAGGGTTCTACAAAGTTTTCTTAGGATCCTGCAAAGTTTTCTAATGGTCCTAAGGATAAGCATTGAATAAAAAGCACATCTGTGAGTTTTATTTTCCTCCCTCCTACTTTCAGTGGTATTTCATTAGACTTCATCACTTCCCTCTCACTCCTTCAAGCTTCAGCTGCAGAACATCTTGCCTTTTCTTTTTTTCTATCTTCAGGATAATTTTGGCTACGACCTTCCAGCGGTCGAGGCGGCGATGAAGAAACACGAAGCCATCGAGGCGGACATCGCCTCGTACGAAGAGAGAATCGGCGTGATCGTGGAACTCGCCGTGGAGATGGAAAAAGAGGGATACTACGACATCCGGCGGATCTCGGCACGCAAGGAGAACATCCTGGGTCAGTGGAGCCTCCTGAAGGAACTGGTGGCGGGCAGGAGGACACGCCTGGAGAAGAACCTGGCCTTGCAGAAGACTTTTCAGGACATGGTGTACATGATCGACTGGATGGAGGACACGCAGGTGCTGCAGGATGGGCTTGTATTGAACGAATGGTGTGAATTTATTATACATCGTGTTGATCTCTTGATATCGCTCAGGTCCAGCTGCTTTCAAAGGACTTCGGGAAGCACCTTCTGGAGGTAGACGACCTGCTCCAGAAGCACAGCTTACAGGAAGCTGACATCACCATTCAGGCTGAGAGGGTCGAGACGCTCAACTCTGCTGCTCTTAAATTTACCACAATAGAAGGTGCTCTCACACACACACACACACACACACACACACTCACGCGTTTGTTCTTGAACCCCATGGGGACCGTGCATTGACTTCCATTCATTTTTTTTTAACTTTATATCCTAACCCTGACCATTTACCCTAAAATTAACCTCACAGGTACTTACCTGACCCGAAAACTAACCTAAACCTTGGTCCTAAACCTAACCCCACACTCATAATTTGCATTTGAACCCGCGGGGATCTGGCATTGGTCCCTACGATGCATGTTCGATCCCCATGAGGCTGCTTTTTTTTGGGAAAATTTCCCCCACATTGTAGGAAAAACCCATCCACACACACACACCTACTATGTCTCTCTATTCTTGTGGGGATTTTCCATTGGCTTCCATTCATTTTTTGTTAATTTTATATCTTCACCCTGACCATTTACCCTAAAACTAACCTCACAGGTACCTAAAACTAACCTGAACCAGAACTTAACTCACATCATACCTCTAAACCTAACTAGCAAGAAACAGCAGAGCTGCAAACAAAATGAGGACATAAAAGTTGGTCCTAAGCATCCGGTCCCCACGAGGCTGCATTTTCCTGAAAAATCGTCCCCACCAAGTAGCAAAAACATGGGCACACACACTCAAACACACAGTAGTAACTAATGACTCAAGTCATGATGGTTAATGTCTGTTTTGATGCCTCCCAGGTTATCAACCCTGCGACCCACAGGTGATCTGTAACCGTGTGAACCACGTCTCCTCCTGTCTGGAGGAGCTGAAACAACTAGCAGCTAAAAGACGAGCCGAGCTCGAGGAGTCCCGACAACTGTGGGCGTTTTTTCAGGTGGGGGTGGCTCACAGGAACAGGCAGGGACTGTTGGGTGAATTGATTCAATCAAACAGTTTACCTTTTTAGATATTGATAGATGTTGTCTCATATTTTCAGGAGCTGGAAGAGTCGGAGGCCTGGATTCGGGAGAAAAGCTCCATCCTGGCCTCTCAGGGTTTTGGCAAAGACCTGAGCAGCGTTCTGAGGTTACTTCAGAAACACAAAACTCTGGCCGGGGAGCTGCTGGCTCACAGGTCCCTGCTGCAGGTGTGTGGATTTTTGTGACAGTCTGAACCTGGAACACCAACAGATACTGGTTGGTCATGCTTATTTTATTTTAGTGTTTTTTCTGTTTTTGATATTTTAAAATATTCTACCTCAACATAATGACAAATGAACATATGACCCATGAAACATATGAATTTGAACCTCAATATTTAAACACCTCCTTCTTGTCATTATCTTGAAAATATAAACTAGTCTCTGTTTAAATTGTTCCTTAACTTTTGTATAATTTAAAATATTTAAGTTGTGTATTAAGGGTGCAACAACACATGCATCTGTATGGAACTGTTCAATACAGAGCTTTAGGTTTAATACACATTATGTTTGGAACAATACAGATTTTTAACATTTATTTTATCATCTTGTCTTCTGAAGATGCTCTGTGTTGAAGGATCAGTGGATCTGTGTTCGACTACTCCACCTAGGCTGCATTGTCGAGCACAGATCCACTGAGAAACTTGTTGTTTCAGCAACATTTCATTTAAAAACTGGACTTTTGAGCTTTAACAAATGTTCAGAATTAATTTCAATAAATCACAAGTTAAGAAAGGCATGGACATTTCTCTTTTTTGTATGGAAAACATATCAAGCTGTGAGACTAAATTATTGAACCGAATTGTGAGTTTTCTGTATCGTTGCAGCCCTAATATGTATTTGTGTTGTTGATGCCTACAGATTAATATATTAGAGAATGATCTGTGCCAGTGTCACACATTTTAATTGTGTCTGTTTTTAGAAAATGTGAAGAAATAATCAGTTCAGGAGTCTCTCCAAACATGAATAATTCCAGTTTCAGTCATAATACAATTTATCTTCTTTGTGAGTAACTTCTGTTATAGTAAACTGGGTACTGGGTACAACTAAAGCTATTGACAAATATGTCCACAAGCCATCGGTCATAAACTTATAAGTGACGCTAAACAAGGGGCTAATTTTTTATTACAGTATGGTAACAATATTGCAAACAGCAAAAGAGCCATTTATTTAATGTTTTAGTAACATAGCAGCTTAATTAAATAAAACTAAATGTAACAAAATGAAATTTCTACAGGTAGCGCATATTGGTAAGAAATCTGCTGAGTTAGCAACATGTGTCGTAACATCGGTCTGCACATGTTCATTGCCAGAAGGTGAGACAGACTGATGGTTAGCACAGTTCATCAGAACACCGGTTAAAAAAATAACTTGTTTTAGCCACAGACAGAACTAACAAGAAAGCAGCAAAAAGTAAAGAATCATGGAAAAATCTTAAATTCTTAAGGCAAATAAATTGTAATAATAAACAGAATAGTTCGTATCATTCATACCAACCCCAACAAATTACTGTTCCTTCAGTCTCAGATGACTTTAATTCATAAAATAAATAAAGAACTGTTTCTAAAGATTCCAGTTACTTCCCGGGGGTGTGTATTTGTTGAAGATAGTCACCAAAAAAAAAACCTCCATCTTGGTCTTTCTTATCAGATAAGTGTTTATAACGTACATGTTGTGAACTTGTGATAATAAAATTCCAGTTCCCTAATTTATATGACAATGAAAAGATCTGCTTTTTACTTTTTGGTGTTTTTTGCCATGTGGACTTGTTCCTTTATTAACTTAGTCAATGTTCTGATTGGTGTCCATAAGTTCTCTCTTTATTATAACTTGTGTTATGGTTTATTAATTCATTAGTTGAAGTCAGATTTAACCAGAAACTACAGCTAATAAACCCTGAGGTTTAAAGTCTTCAGAAATGTTTTCATGTAATTGACTTTGTTTTCGTCCCATCGTCTCCAGAACACCATAAAGCGAGGGAAGCAGATTCTGAGTGAAAAGAGCTTTGGTACTGTGGGGATCCAGGAGCACATCATGGAGGTGAAAGGCGAGTGGAAGAAGCTGGAGGACCAGGCGGCACAGCACCTCAACTACCTGCAGGAGTCCCTCAACTTCTTCCAGTTCTCCACGGAGACGGACGACGTGGCGGTCTGGCTGCAGGACGCCTACCGCCTGGTCTCCAGCGAGGACTTTGGCCACGACGAGTACTCCACTCAGTCGCTGCTGAAGAAACACAGAGGCGTCGCCGAGGCCATCGACAAACACCGCTTCCACGTGGTGGCGCTGCGCAAACATGTGGTGGCGCTGCCTCTGAGATACCGCGAGCAGGAGGTGTGCGCCTCATCTGGTTGGATTGTCTTCTGTGAATTTAATTGGGGATGCACGATAACTTTTTTTAAGAACCGATAACCGATAACTTTCTCCTTCTAATGGCCGATAACCGATAAAAAACGATAACTTTCTCTTTCTAATGGATATCATGCCAGGAGATGAGACAAAAATGAGTAAGATCATAACATAAATAAACAAGACCAAAACCAAATGACACTGTAAATTATACTATTTGAAATAAACTCTTAGCAAACAAACATTTATTAAAGTATATCAAACAAAACAATTTCTCAAATGG
This sequence comes from Anablepsoides rubrolineatus, assembly GCA_031762495.1. Classification (NCBI taxonomy): domain Eukaryota; kingdom Metazoa; phylum Chordata; class Actinopteri; order Cyprinodontiformes; family Rivulidae; genus Anablepsoides; species Anablepsoides rubrolineatus. The sequence goes on along the minus strand of JARVGW010000624.1, from coordinate 22,969,918 downwards.
CCATTTTTTTAAATAGGCACATTAATTATAAAAAAAAGACCTTTAACATTGGTCTGATTTAAACAAAATAGAAAAAGTCATTCCACAAGTTCAAAACAGAACTCTGTGCTGCATTCAGGAGGTAACGGACATTACATATCCTCAAATTGGGTAAAATGTGTAAAATGATAAAGTTTGCGTATTACATACATGGTTAATTGATAAAATAATATTACTAATTATTAAAATGACTGGTTGTTTTTCAGCACAAAGTATTCTAATTATTTTTCTAGTGAGAAAGTTGTTTTTTCAGACACCACGTGGACATTACTCAGGTCATGCAGTACGGGAAGCGGCTTGACCAAAAAGGATAAAAATAAACACGCATTCTCATTGCTGTGCTGGCAAACATATCGGTTCTGTTTGTTATGATATCGGACCGATAAGTAAGATATTATAATTTCCTGATATCGGGCCGATAACTATCAAACCGATAACTATTGTGCACCCCTAAATTTAATCTTTTTAAAACTTTTTGTCCTCTTCTGTGCCCCCCGTCTGCAGGAGGTCCAGGTTCGCATGGGAGAGATGGAGCAGCTGTACACGGAGGTGGCCGAGGTGGCGGTGCTGAGGCAACAGTGGCTCCACGACGCGCTCGCTGTCTACCGCATGTTCAGTGAGGTCAACGCCTGCGAGCTGTGGATCGACGAGAAGGAGCAGTGGCTCCACAAGATGGAGATCCCCGAAAGGCTGGAGGACGTGGAGGTGGTGGCACACAGGTGAGGAGGAGGAGGAGGTCCTGAATGTAGAATCAGACTTGTTTTATGACCCCCCGCTCTGATTGCTGCAGGTTTGAGAGTCTGGACCAGGAGATGAACAGCCTGATGGGACGGATCCTGGATGTCAATCAGATAGTTCAGCAGCTCCTGGATGGAGGTCATCCATCTTCTACAGAGGTCCGAGGTTGCCAGGACCACCTCAACTCCAGGTACTGAAGTAGTTCTGACTGAATTAGGCGTGTTTGTTTACCTTAATACTTATTTGTAACAAGATACAAAATGCGCCAATATTGAATGGTTGAATGTGAAAAGAGTTATAAAATACAACAGCGCTGGGCTGGACCATAGATATATATATAAAGGATAGATAAGTCACAGCAGAGTCTTCGGCGTCCTCATACGGCGGCCATCTTGGTACAGGGAGCTGGCCCACTCTTAACATGAATGTGTGTGGTGTATTTACTATTTAAATAACCATAACTTGGTCAATTTGGATCAGATTTTCAAATGGATTTTTTTGTTGTAAAGGTGAGACATGTTGTTATAAAACTGCATACTTATAATGGATATTCATATAATAGTTATGTTTTTTTGAAAGGTAAAGTAATATCAATATATACAGAATACATTTAGGTTACTTTTACAAGTATTTACAAATAAAAATATAAAACAAAATTATACACAAGCCAAATATAGTATAAATTTCTTCATGACAATACGAAAGGACAAATAACTAAAATGTATAAAACACATTTACACTTTAGCTAGCCTGGCCCTTGACTTCCTACGCAGTTCTGCTCAATTCTAGTTTCTCTTCACTGCTCATCTGGGATTTCTCCCATAGAAAAGGATTTCTTCCAGAGCATTTTATTCCGGCCAGTCAGAAAACAGAACGTCAATTTTCTGCGCAGTGTCTGCTTGTTAGTTTAGCAATGGCAGTGGAGGAAATGAATGAAGCCAGTCCATGTTGATAAGGCTTAAATTAAATTAAATCTGTCTGACAAAGCAGCAGCTCTCATTTACAGTCATCTCGTTCGGGTCGGTACTTCTCTCCTCTCAGTAGGGTTGTTTTCCAGTTAGCTTCTTAGCTTAGCCTCCTTCACAGTGGAGCTAGCACACATACGTCGCGGCCAACCGATCCAATCATTTTAAACTTCAACAGAGGCAAGAATCACTTCCAGACCCTTGTACGAAGCAACAGGCTACAGTTTAGCAGTAATTCAAGCTTGTTCAGCTCAACTTTTTTGTTCTCTGGGGCTCCAGGTGGAACAGCATCGTGGAGCTGGTGGAGCAGAAGAAAGACCAGCTGGACTCGATGCTGCGCCTCCAGAACTACCTGCTGGAGTGCCAGGAGATCAAGTCCCAGATACAGGAGAAGAGGAAAGCCATCGACGCCACCCAGTACGTGGGCAGCGACCTGGGAGGAGTCCTGGCTCTGCAGAGGCGCCTCTCCACCATGGAGGGGGCCCTGTCGGTCCTGGAGCCCAAACTGCTGCACCTACAGGTAAAGAGGGGACGAAAAACATAAGATTTTTATAATTTGTTTTGTTTGTTTGTTTCACTTCAGTAGGAAAAAAAAGAACTTAATATTAGTTTCTTAATTTCTTCATCATCAGTAATTTTTAAAAAATATTTTCAAATGAAAATCATCAAAACTCTTCTGCTTGCTGATGTTAGGAAGAAGTAGGGGTGGAACAATACATCGATCTATATCGACATGTTGATTTGTTATGGAGGCAAAATAAAATTATTGATCTATATCACCATCATATGCTCTCATCTGCCCATCTAACACAGTCATTGTGTTAGATGGGCAGATGATATTGCATTATATCGATCGCAGACTTGTGAATTGAATTGAATCGAAATCATTTCAATCATCCAAACATATCGATGTAGTATCGTATCGTGATAAAGCTGCTGATTTACACCCCTAGGAAGAAGCAGAACATCTGGCAACCGTTCACTCAGGTCGAACCATGGAGGTTCTTGTTCCGTTTGATGACATCAGCGTGGAGTGGGAGGAGCTTAAACGGACACTGCAGGGCTGCGAGGACTCTTTATTGGTGGCCAGCCGGCTGCAGAGCTTCATACAGGTGGAAGAATCATCATTATATATCATTATGCATCATTATTTGTCCATTTCAGCGGTTTAATTTACAGATTTGTGACCCATCTCTTGTCTCGTCAGGACCTGGACTCGTTCCTCACCTGGTTGGTCCAGACTCAGACGGCCGCTGCTTCCGACCAGCTGCCCCACAACCTGGAAGAAGCGGAGAAGCTCATCAACAAGCACGCTGCTCTGAAGGAGGAGATAGGGCGGTACGTGGCTGAAAAATACACAAGCCCCAATTTATTATTATTATTTTTTTATGATTTCATCTCATGCCTGCGTTCCTGCGGCTGCAGGTACGAGGAGGACTACGAGCGCCTGCAGGCCATGAACGAGCTGCTGGAGTCCGAGGATGCTCCTCTGCCTCAGGCCGCCCTGCAGCAGTGGCTCCAGAAGCTCGACGTTGGCTGGAACAAACTCCTCGAGATGTGGGAGAGCCGGAGAGAAGTTCTGGTCCAGGCTCACATCTTTCACTTGTTCCTGCGAGACGTCAAACAGGCGGAGTCCTTCCTCAACAACCAGGTGAGAGAAGTCATAGATTACTGCTTCTCCTTATTTATTTAGCTGTAAGATACTTTGTCTCGTATCTTTATTCACACACTGCAAAAAATATCCATCTAACCAAGTTTTAAAACCTTATATCCAGCCAAAAAAAAAGTCTTTTTGATCTTGTTTTGAGACTGATTTACTGAACAAGAACTGATTGGGTCAGAATAATAATCTTGTTTTCAGAATGTGTCAGATTATTTGTCTTAGCCTGAAAATTTGACTCAAATTAAGTAAAAATTTTCTGCCAATGAAGTAAGAAATTTTTTACTTGGTAAGATTTTTGAAATACTTGATTGGACTCGATTTTTTCTTATTTCAAAAAACTTACCAAGTAAATTTTTTTTACTTCACTGGCAGAAATTTTAGTTAGTGTTCTGCTAATTTTAACTTATGCTTTTAGCTTTGAGTTTTCCTAAGTTTAGTTTATAGCTGCTGCTTTGCTAATTTTATCTTTATTTACTTTTTACTGATTTTAGCTTTTTAGTTTTTGTCATTTTTGATAATGTTTTGTTCATTTCAGCTTTAGCTAGTGTTATTTTAGTTTATGTTTTATTTTTTAATTGTAGTTTTTAGCTACTATTTTTCAATTTTAGCTTTTAACTGCGGCTTTATTAATTTTAGCTTTATTTAATTTTTACTAATTTGGGCTATTAGTTTTGTTCATTTTGGCTTCAGCATCTATTTTAGTTTTAAATTAAAAATTAAAGCAAATTTAGTATTTTGCTTTATTTTGTTAAATTTAATTTTTAGCTCTCTTTTTAAAACAGTTTTGCTAGATTTTACCTACTTTTTTGCATTTAATCATTCCTGTTTTGATTTGTCCAATCCTCTGATTGGATCAGTTGGAGTCACTTCGGTCTTTCTTGCTGCAGGAGTCGGCCCTCGCTCACGTGGAGCTCCCTGCCACTGTGGAGACGGTGGAAGTGTCCATAAAGAAACACAAAGAGTTCACCACCACTATGGAGCTGAACCTGCACAGGATCAAAGCAGTGATTGAGGCAGGAGAAAGTCTGATCAGCCAGAGCAACATCTACTCAGATCGCATCAGGGAGCACATCGACACGCTCGCCAACAGGTACCAGAAACACCTGATGTCACCGTCCATCCGTTTTCTTCCTCTTATCTGGGGTCGGGTCTCGGGGGGCAGCAGCCTAAGCAGAGAGACCCAGACTTCCCTCTCTGCACAAAACACATGTAGACTGGTTGAACCATTGATATATATTACTGGATTTGGTGTCACGTGACCTGGGCTTGCTTCGCAAGGGGGATGTTTATGCATTGAGCTAATGCTAATGCTAACCATTGAAATCAATGAACAGAACGTAGCGCTGTGCAAACAAGCACTTTATAAATGTACAAATGGTACAAATACTTTCCTATAAACTGCAGAAATTGTTACAACACGTTTACGGGAGCTAAAAGGGTTATGTTTTACAGGTAAATATTATGCATATTTAACCAAAATTAATTATTTTAGCTGTAAAACCTGTATGCTAACATTAAACAGCTTCAATGTTCATGTTTTACCTTATTTAAAATTCTATCTGTTGTCATATGAGTCCCCGTTAGGAGCCCCCTCCAGCACCCCCTTCAAGGACTCCAAAAAGGGTGGGTAATCTGAACTTCTGTTAGGCACAGGCACAAACAACAGTCAGGACCCGCCCCCCCACACGTACACTGAGCTTCAGCTTCTTGAATGCACAGTCCTGTCTTTACCTGAAGAGGATTATCAGTCTCAAAGATGGAAGCAGCTTTTCAAACAACTAAAGCATTTTAGGGGTTTTAAAGCAGAGTTTCAATGAAACAAAAGACAGAGGAGAGAGAGGCTGGTGTGTTTCATCCACAATGGATTCCTGACTGTGAAATCTGTGCGACAGCCGAGGTTTTACTCTGTTCTTTGTGTCAAAATGGGGAGGAGGGGGGACAATAAAGACAACCAGCTGGGTTTTTGTTTTAGATTAACATAAAACTACACACATGGGGTTAAAAGGTAGAGTTAAACCAACATTATCAGTTGAATTTATTTATCAAATAAACTGGACATCAATAGATAATTCAGTTTGTTTTGTTTGGATGTTTTTATTGATTTTGTTGAATGTGTTTTATGTATTCAGTCAAATTTAAAGATATTAAGCTTATGTATGGTAGATTGCAGATACTGTAACCTTTAATAAAACATTTTGTCTTCGTCTCAAAGGGGAAACCAGAACAGACAGCTGGCTCAGCAGTGGCTGCAAAAACTGAACGATCAATGGGAACTTCAGAGATTTCTCCAAGATTGTCATGAGGTAGGAAATTTTGTATTATTGCAACTTTTAGAGCCTGAGATGTAAATATTAATTAGCTCAAGTCCAAGAAAGTGTTTTTCTGGAAAGTTAATATAAGTGCAGGGGGAGATATTATTGGTGCTTATTATGTTACTGTTGTTTGAGATTAATGTAAAAAAAAAATTGTAAATAAGAGCAGATATCATAAGATATTTTTCTTCTTCTGCTGCCTTTTGTTGTATGTGATGTGTTTTTTTTAATGAAATGAATAAACTAAACAAAAAATATTAGGTTTATGAGATTTTAATCCCAAAGTGTCTTGACTGACATTTCTGGTTTTTCATCAGACTTTAGAGCGGTGCTTCAACTATACATGACTGTTTTAGAGATTTATTTGTTCTTGAAAAAAAACAAATAATTAGCAGGATTTTCTGATTTCTGCATCAAAATATCCGTACACCAATTCCAGAGAGGATACCTGATCCTCCCAGTAGGACGTGCCCAGAAAAGCTTTTGTGTTTGAATAAATCTGGAGAGCATTTCCGGTTTAGTTACTGGGACCACAGCAGGATCTAAACAGTGACTTCTAGTGTTTAGTAGTAGAACTGCAGCTTTCATATTTGTGCACCATGACTAGTCCTTGTGTATGGCCTCTGTGAAGCAGCAGAGTTGTATACGTTGCACACCTCTCCCCTTCATTTTTATGTTTTTTTTTACTCTCAGTTTGCAGAGCCCCTGGTTTCTCTCTGCAGAACCTTGCTTAGTTTCAGCAACTTTCTGTCTGTGGTCCTTGTAAATAATTCAGCAGCACGGTTCCTCATCATTAATTCAAAAGAGGAAGAGTGTATCTGACTTTGCACATGAATGAGTATGTGTCAGTCATACTGTATATCTGGGGGGGGGGGGGTTGTACATAAAGTTTGTGGCGTGAAGACCAGAAAACAAACATGGAGAGTCATTCTGTGTGTGTGTGTGTGTGTGTGTGGGGGGGGGGGGGGGGTCTGTGTGTGTGTGACACTGCGTCAGTTTGTTGGAACCTGAGCCGTTTGCAGGCCGGGTTGTGTTCTGCAGGCCAAGTTACTCCCTGGTGTTTCCAGCAGCTCGCTGCTGCTCTCTGTCTTCTGATCTTTCTCACATTAACTTCTAAACTATTCAAACAAAAACTGACAGAGTCAACCAAATGTTTGAGGTTCAACCAAAGATTTCTGTTTTGCAAAAAACTTTTGATTGTTTTTTTATTATTATTGACATTGCTTTTTTTTTTGTTTGAATTTTTTTTTTGTTTGAACTTATGTTTTGTTTGGTTGGAATTTTATTTATTTATTTATTTATTTATTTTTTTTTGGGGGATTGAACTTTTTTTTTGTTTGATTGAATAATAAAAAATAAAAAAATATCTCCATACTAAACACTTTAAAATAATTCTGTTGTACACAAAAGTACACAAAACTAATCCGTTACCAGTTGACCATATTTTATTGTTCACTTTTAATGCTGCTCAAATGTTAGAGACAAAACAGACATACTGTATAATAGTGTTTTTTTTTTACTTTGTTCTTGTAAATATATTTGTAAAAATGTGTTGAATAAAGGTTAAATTAAAGTATAAATGTGATCCATCACATCAAAACAAGGATTTCTCCACCTTCACACAGTGGTATAATAGGCAGATTTGATTTAAATGTGTGCAAAAATCGCATTTTGTCAAAATATAATGAATTAATGCCTTATCAATGAATCGTTTAAATGAACTGTCTGAAATATAATCCTAAAAACATTTTTTGAATCACTGTAGCAGCAACAAAAAACTCGATTTTGAGGAAAAACGCCTTAAAATTTAGAATTTTCCCTGTGAGCTAACAATGTTTTTGTTTCTTTCCGACTGGTAAATACTATTTAAGGTTTCCTTTTTATATTGACATAAAATTACTCAATAAATTTACATAAAATTAGGATTTAGACCAAACAGTAATGTATTATCATTACCAACAAGATAAATTAAGTCATCTTTAGATTTTAGTTTAGTTTAGTTTAGTTTAGTTTAATTTAGTTTAGTCATTCATTCATATCATTAAAAACCACATAGATTCAATATAATTAGGATACAAATCATAAATAAATGAAAGGCAGCAGAAGAAGACAAAATCTTATATCTGCCCCTTTTTTCTCAGATAAAATCAATTAAAAATAAACTTCAAATTTTAATAACAAAACAAAATAATAATAAAAAAATGAAAAAAGAAAAGAAAAATTAAAAATTAAAAACATGAAAAGAAAAAACAATAAAGGTTTGACTCCATCTTGAACACAAATCATTTTACTGTATATTGTTACATATTTCTGTAACAAATTTACCTTTAACATTCTCCTAAAAATACATATTGATTTCTCATTTTTAACTTCATCCACCAGATCATTCCACAATCTTATACCTTTGAGATTATAACAACTTTCTTTTTTAGTAAAATGTAATTAAGTCATATCTTATATAAGTGTATGATATCAGAATGATCCAGGTATCAAAATGTAGCTTTTAAAGCAGGAATCTGAAAATGTAATTTGGTCATTTTGATCAAATTTGATTTAATTTTCATTTTGATATGATGGCTCACAAATATAAAAATTTGTGGTTAGTTATCCCCAGATTGTGTCTGTTTATTCTCATTCATCCCGCCTCATCGTGAACCTCTGTGACCTCAGCAGTCACGAGACGCGCGTTGCGTTCAGTGCGAGCGTGAACACACTTCTGTCTGAGCCGCGTGTATACCCCCCATCTGCTCCCCTAAATATCAGCGCCGTGCGACAGCTCGGAGGGGGATGTGAGAGATAACGGCAGGACGGAGAACCTGACCGGTCGAGCTGTAAATCTCCCGAGGAGGAGGAGGAGACACGCCACCACACCTCCGTCCGGTCCCTTCTCTTTTCTCTTTGCTTCACCGCTGCATCAGCCTGAGGTGAGCTGGAGACGGAGATTACAGCTGCAGAGAAGTGAACAGAGCAGGAGGAGGGGTTGGGGTGGAACAAAAGCAGCTGTAGGATAATTTAGAAGAAGATGAGAGTTTTATTTCCTCGCTGTGTTCGTTTAAAGCCGACCTTCTCTCAGCATCATCAGCCGTGACCGGTAAGCCTGGAGGCATTACCTACAAACCCAAGACTTTGGCTCCGCCCACCTCTCTCTCCTCCTCTACCTCCCATCCTCCTCCATCCCATTCAATCACTCATCCTCCAGCTCGGTGAGGGTGCGGGAGAGGAGGAGGGGGTTCCTCTGGGCTCCCTGCCATTTTATTGTTTTTGGGGAGGAGGGTGGTTTTTTTTGTAGCTTCCTCCTCTCTTCTCGTTCTCGTCCTCGCATTCGTCACCGATCCACCCCCATCCCTCCTTCCTCACCCGGTTCAGTGTACAGTCAGTCCTCAGCTGCACAGCGAGAAGCATCTTCAGCTCGTCTCGTCCCTCCAGGATTTTTTATTTTCACCTTTGCATCCATTTATTTCATTTTTTTAAATTCCAGTCCTAATTTTTCCTCCCAGCAGCCTCTGCGGGAGCGAGGAGCATCTCGTTCATGTGCGTTACGGCAAGAGGAGCCAAGATGCGGACATCAGCGGCTGCCTGCAGCTGCCACAACCCCGTGGGCTTTTCCCGTTAATCGCTGCCGGTAAATGAGTCGTTCCGCTGCGCTGGGGGGGCGAGAGCGGGTGGAGCTGGAGATGGTGCATGCAGTTAGGAGAGGGAGGGTGCGGAAGTTGACCTGATTATGTTTTGGTGGCGATGTCGGCGCAGGCGTCAGGCTTCATGCAGACGGTCTGTATGAGCACAATGTGCAGACTGTGCGTTCTGCTGGGAAGCGGAGGTGTGTGTGTGTTGGTGTTTGGAGGGGGGGGGGGGGGGTTGCTCGGTGCGTGTTGAGGATACTGTAATCTGTGATGCACATGTGAATTTCTGCAGCCATGCTTGTTGGAACACGTGTGTCTGCCTGCATGTGACTGCTGTGCGTCATTAACCATTAATGTCAGCGTGTTTGACCTTGTATTTCCTCCTCTTTTTATTTTTAGCCCTTTGTTTTACATTAAACTATTGGTTTTTTTTTTTGGTTTTATTGTTAAATAAATGTATGTTAGTCTATTTAAACTTAAAGGCATAGCTAAATTTGTTAGCATCCTTTTATTAAAGAAATAAAAGCCCACAATGATGGCTGAAATAACCTGATATTTATTTAGAATTATTTTAAAAACAAAGTAACGAGGTTGGCCTTGATACAAACGATGAACCCTGAATGTTGCACAACCTGCACCTGTCCTCAGGTGTTCTGGTCCACCTGTCCTTAGGATTTAGATCAGGGCTCAGAAGACCACTTCACAACAGTCCAGTGTTTGGTTCTGATCCATTCTTGGCTGGTTTTAGTTTTAGTATTTTGGGTCGTTATCCTGTTGGACATATGACCTGCTGAGACTAATATTTGTGACCCATCACATTGAAATGAGAATCAGAATCAGGTTTATTGGCCAAGTATGTTGACACACACAAGGAATTTGTTTCCGTGTTTGTGTCTCTCTAGTATTAACAATATACAGATACTTTACATATAATTTACACATATTGCACAATATACAGAAAGAAAGCAATATGACAGCAGTATGCAGAGTAAATATTATATATTAGTACGATAGCAGCAGTGTAGAGGTAGATGGTTATGAATAAGGTGCAGTCATGAATAATATAGATAGTTCTCTATAGTATAGAATATGCGCTCTATAGCTGATGGATGAGGATTAAGTCAAATTTGGTCAAAATAAACTAATCATATTTTCAGATTCCTGCTTTAAAAGCTACATTTTGATACTTAGATCATCCTGATATCATTAGTTAATCCAGATATATTGTTTAATTTGTCTTGTTGGTTACAATATTCCATAAATATTTGGACTAAACCCTAATTTTATGTTATTTTAATGAGGATTTTTTTATGTCATTTTAAAAAAGAAACCTCAAATAGTATTTGAATATAGAGATTTCCCAGCTGGAAAGAAACAAAAACATTGCTAGCTCACAGGAAAAATCTCAACATTTTAAGGCGTTTTTGTACTGCTCAAAAAAGTGTAAATACTTTTTAGGATAATATTTCAGACAGTTCATTGAAATGATACATTGATAACACATTTATTTGTTATATTTTGACAAAATGTAATTTTTGCCTACTTCTCCACATACAACCTTTAGACTCAATCCTTGCTTCGTTGTGATGGATCACATTTCTGACACAGAGCATCTTGTTTAGCTCCAGCAGGCCTTGATAGTCTTGAGATTTCATTGCACCCTGCACAGATTTAGATGCAGCGAAGCAGGTCCAGAACAGAACCGAGCCTCCTCCATGTGTCTCTGCAGGTCCAGGGTTCTGGTCTTTGTTTTATGTTTGGGTCTGTAAACACAGAGCTGATGAGACTTGTTGACAAAAATCTGTCCAAGCGTCTTCGTGGGTCTCCATATGCATTTTTTATCATTTATTGTCCTCTGTCATTTTTGTTGAGTCACATTAATCTCTTTGAAAACAGTTATTATTCATATTCTCCATCTCTTTAAACAGGCAGATTAACACAGGATACATCCTAAAGTCTCCATGGTCAGATTATTGTAATTTTATTTGGTCCAGACCAGTTTCATTATTTTATTTAATTTTTTTAAATAATTATGCTAAATTCAAAATGCTAGTCTGCATGAAGCTGACACAGTTTGAGTAGAAAAAAATAGTATTTTTGGTGTTTTTTAACACAAGATTCTTTTTTTTCGGATCATTGTTTTTGGTAAACATTTTAACATTTCTGCTTCTCTTTCCACAAGCTGGGGGACTGGGTGTACGAGAAGATGCTGATGGCGAGAGACAGCAGCCGAGACGAGACCCAGAAGCTCCATAAGAAATGGCAGAAGCACCAGGCTTTCATGGCCGAGCTGGCCCAGAATAAGGAATGGCTGGATAAAATAGAAAAGGTGAGTGCCGCCGGTCGTTCAGATAATGCAGAGGGTTTTTTATTTTCTGCCTCGCAGATACACTTCTGTGATGCAGAACTTTAATGGGTCATTTCAGCGTCGGAGTGGGTCGTCTTTCAGCCATTAGCTTGAAGGGTTGGGGAGAAATTTTATTATGAGTTTTAATCAACAGAGTGGAAAACAGATATACTTTAAGAATTACTTCTGTGGACACTGACTCACTAATCACAAAAATAAACAGTTTTAATAATATCATGTATTATTTGAAGTAATATAAATATAAAAACTGGGTTATAATAGCATGAATGCTGAGTCAGCACTTTTTATTTTCCCCTCTAGTTTATGGTTTTCCATCCTCTTGTTCTGGAGTTTGATCCAAATTCGGCCATCGTCCTGGACTTGACATAAACCACTTTAATATAACTTTTACGTGTGGAAACCCTAAAGGAAATCCTTTAACAGACACCTAAAGCTGTTTTTTTTTTACTATATTGTTCAGTCAGCTGATATGTACTGAGGTCTGACCTGCAGTAGTACATGGTGATGTAGTGTAGTACAGATGTAGTGTAGAACTGAGGTCCAATAAGCTGACGACTGCATTGTTCTGAATATGTAATGTGTTGTTTCATCAATAAGGGCTGTTCTGATGCTGCAGGATGACCGAGCCTCCTCAACAAGCCCAATAAACACCTCACAAACGACAAGCAACAAATACTTATTATAATCTAAAAGAAAAATCACATTTCCTGTTAAAATACAGCCAAAATACTAAGTGTGACTTGGCTGAAAATTACAGAAGAAGCTAAAGTAGCAGGACACTAGCTAAAAGCAGCAAAAAGTTGGCTCAAAGTTAGACATTGCAAAAGGCTAGCTAAAATCCAAAGTAGCAAAACAGTAAAATTTAATAGTAGCTAGTAAAAGGTCAGTACTATGAGATTTTCATTAATGAAATGTGTGTTACACCATTAGTTATAGGTAGCAAAAGGCTAGCTAAAATACGAAAGTAGCAAATAATAGCTTAAAACTAAAAGCAGCATAAAGCTAGCTAAAAGCCCCAAAAACAAAAGGCTAACTAAAATCTAATGGTAGCAAAATGTCTGCATCATGATTTTTTCATTAATGAAAAGTTCATTACAAATCCATTTACAAATTCTAAAGTAGCTAAAGGCTAGCTAAAAGCTGAAAGTAGCAAATAATAGCTTCAAACTAAAAGCAGCATAAGACTAGCTAAAAGCCACAAAAACAAAAGGCTAACTAAAATCTAATAGTAAAATGTCAGCAGCACCTTGAGGTTTTTGTTAATGAAGTGTGTTACAAATTAAATCTATTAGCTAAAAGCTAAAAGAAGCAAAGGTTAGCTAAAAGCCAAAGTAGTACATAATAGCTTGAAGCCAAAAGTAGCAAAATTCTAGATAAAGCCCAAAGAAGCAAAAGGCTAGCTTGAAGCTAAAAGGAGCAAATGGCTAACTAAAAGCTAATATTAGCAAAAGGTCAGCACTTTGAGATTTTTGTTATTGAAAGTGTGTTAAAGATTAAATCCATTAACTAAAAACTAAAAGTAGCTAAATGTTTGCAAACAAAAGCTAAAACTAGCAAAAAGCTAGCTAAATCCTTAAGCAGCACAAGTTTACTAAAGGTTTTAAGTAGCAAAAGGCTAGCTGAATAAAAAAACACAATAACTAAAAGTACCAATAAGCAGCAAAGGGCCAGCTTAAAGCTTAAAATTGCAAATAACTAGCTAAAAGTAGCAAAAAGCTGCCAAATCTTTGCTAAAAGCACTAAAAAGATAAAACATCAAATAACATAAGGCGTATTAAAAGTTTAGCAAAAGGCTTCCTAAAAGCTAAACGTAGCAAAAGACTAGCTAAAAAAACCAACAACACAACAGCTAAAAGTAGTTTAAAAAGACAAATGGAGCCAGTGGGAGTCCAGCTAACATGTAAAAGCCCAGTTTTTCTCCCTCCAGAAGAGACTTAATGTGCTACGAGTACGACAGTACTTCTGTGATGTCCCACTTTTTAATATGTTCTGTTTTTGTCTTTGAACTTTGCTGCTGTGACTGAACTAGGACACAGTTTCTGTTCTTCTCTCTTTATTTATAAAAAGCTCACATCATAGAAAAGTTCAGAACAAGACCAGATGAACTTCATCAGATTTTAGTTTGTAAAATAAAATTCTCGTGTGTTACACCTGGTATCAGCTGATCGCTTTACTTTCAGGACTCACCTGGACAGATCATAAACATGAAGCTAAAAAACACTTTTCCACCACGGTGAGCTGTGTTGTTGTTGTTATTGTTGTTATTGTTGTTAGGGTGGACAGACAGATTTTTTTTTCCCATTTGGAGTAAATATTGACACAGTCATCGTTGTGGCTCGAGCGTGACGGACACACTGACCAGCAGATGTCCTCTGTGAAACACACACCACGCAGCAGAACCAGGACGACCCATCTGTTACAGTCAGGACTCCTCCTCTTTCTGTTTGGTCACGTCTGATTTAAATATATGTGATCCGTCACATCGAAACAAGGATTAAGTCAAAAAGTGGAGAAATAGGCAGATATAGGGTTTTGATTTAAAAGTGTGCAATAATTGCATTTTGTCAAAATGTAATGAATTAATGCCTTAATAATGTATCATTTGAATGAACTGTTTGAAATAAACAAAAAAACTAATTTTGAGGAAAAATGTCTTAAAATTTTGAATTTTTCCCTGCGATCTTGAAATGTTTTTGTTTTTTTCCAACTGGGAAATCTTAATATACAAATACTATTTGAAGTTTCCTCTTTATATTCATATCAAATTATCAAATTATTTAATAAATTTACATAAAATTAGGATTCAGACCAAACAGTAATATATTTTTGTAACCAACAAGACAAATTAATTTATATCTCTGGATAAGCTTATTAGAATGATCCAGATATCAAAATGTAGCTTTTAAAGCAGGAACCTAAAAATGTATCTAGGTCATTTTGACCAAATTTGAGTTAATCCTCATTTCTGTCATGATCTGTATCTTTTTGCTTTAGTTTTTCTGATGTTTCTGTATTTTCCCTGTGTCTCTGCCCTGCTCTAGCCCCGCCCATGCTCACCTGCTTCCTCTTGTGTCCCCTCCAGGTGTTTCTTGTTGTC
>JARVGW010000624.1:22936341-22948667 GCA_031762495.1 Anablepsoides rubrolineatus | reverse complement strand
TTTAGATACTGTTTTATTAGTTTTTAGCTAGCCTTTAGCCACTTTTAGCTAGTCCTTTTTCTAATTTTAGCTTCTAGCTATTCTTTAGATACTGTTTTATTAGTTTTTAGCTAGCCTTTAGCCACTTTTAGCTAGTCCTTTTTCTAATTTTAGCTTCTAGATATCCTTTAGATTCTGTTTTATTAGTTTTTAGCTAGCCTTTAGCCACTTTTAGCTAGTCCTTTTTCTAATTTTAGCTTCTAGCTATCCTTTAGATACTGTTTTATTAGTTTTTAGCTAGCCTTGGTTAGCCTTTTGCTAATTTTAGTTTCTAGGCAGATTTTTTCTACTTTTAGCAAGCATTCTGGTTCTTTTAGCTTTAGGTCTGACTGAGCCTCCTGTGGTCTGCAGGCGGTTTAACTTAACTGGGATCAGGGCAGATGATGCTTTTAGCTGGAGCAGAGGAAGACCACACGTCCTCTCTGAAGTGCAGACAGAGTGGGGGGAAGCAGCTCGAGCCCACGCAGCCCTCCCACTCATCGCAGAGGAGGGCCCACGTCAGCGGAACGAAAGCTGATGTAACCCACTTTACAGTGGAAGTTACAGTCGTGTCGTGTGGGCTGCTTATCACTCCGCTCTGTTTTTTTATTTGAGAGATTTTTCACACTCTGTAAACAGACTCTGGCTCTGCTGACCCCACCGTTCAGACAGGAAATGCTCTTATCACATTAGTGCCATCTAGTTTCCAGTTAGAAGGCAGAGATAAGTCTGGATGGTGTCCTCTGTGGGCGACGACTCACTGCTCATAGATGCTTTGTGGTTCTGGTCAACTGTTCAAGCAGAGTCTGAAATTACCACCTGCCAAGCACCAAATGGTGAAAAACCTTTCTTTTTTTTTTTTTTTGCCTGAAGAAAGTGGCAAGAACAGCAACTGGCTCTGCTTTATTTGTATTACTTTTCAAACACAAGCGTGTCAAATAAAGCAGATAACAAAACTGAAGAAATAACATTTATTATCCTTTTCTTATTTCTTGTACAGGTTCAGATTTTTTTATATATATATGTTGAAATCTTTGCCCTTGTGCTCCTGTCACAGGAGGGTCAGCAGCTGATCAAGGAGAAGCCAGAACTGAGCGCGGTGGTCCGGAAGAAGCTGGAGGAGATCAGAGAATGCTGGCACGATCTGGAGAGCACCACTCAGGCCAAAGCCCGCCAGCTTTTTGAGGCCAACAAGGCCGACCTGCTGGTTCAGAGTTATGAAAGCCTGGACCAAAGACTGGGCCAGCTGGAGGGTCAGCTGGTCTATGTGGACCAGGGACAAGACCTCACCACTGTCAACAAACAGCTCAAGAAACTACAAGTATGTAAAATCTCCCGCGTTGACCCAGACACATGCAGGTTAAATATTCTCTCTGTCGGGAGGTTTTAAACATGATGTGATCCAAGAAATCTAGGTTTTTGTCCTTTAAGTAGGTTAAATATTTATATTTAATTAGAAATATTCAATTTAAAATACTGAAAAGTGCTTTACAACATGTTTATTTTTTAGTTATTCTTTTGTTTTTTTAAGGTTTCAGCTCAGTTTTTTGCAGACTATAAATGATTTGGAGGCGGCTTGGCATGAAAAATTAAATTTGCTTTTAGCTCCATTTTATCAGCTTTGTTTTATTAATACAGAAACAAAAAGATGATGTTTTTCTGTTTAGCTCTTCATCTCATCCTCTCATATGTTCATGCATTTGTTTTGATTAAGTTGAATTCATCAGTATTCATGCAAACCCAGGCAGTTTCATCCCAACATCAATAATGACCAGGATTTTTTTCTTTTGTTTTTTATTTATCAATGTTTTACAATAAATTCACACATTTGTGATTTATTCTGTTGGGTTTTGAACTATTGAGATGTTTGTGTAACTGTGGAGTTGTGGAGTTTTTAACCAGGAGAAATGCTGAATTTTATTTAAATATTTTATTTGTTTTAAAGCTTAATAAAAGTTCAGCTGATGCAGCAAGTTTTACAAATATTAATACTGAATATTGCTCTGCTCGTTATTGTTTTTAATGTATAGTATTGCATCTTTTTTTCTTTTATATAGGGCTGCAACAACGATAAAAATAATAAAAAGTATATGCTGCATTTAATTTTTCTTAAATGACGGTCTGATTTGATGCGAGCCGCGTCGCGAGGAAGAAGCACGTCCCGAAGCGAAAATAAAACACTCAGTCCACCATTTGTTTCCTCCTCTCGGGCCAGAAACATAAAACCCTCTTTTTTTCTGATCAAGGCTCAAAGTTATTTGATAAGCAGCGAAAAAATTCTAAATGCAAATAAATTATAAATATAATAACAAATTAATAATAGATTTTACATCTAAAATTCATATTTTATTCTTTTTATTTGTTTTCCTCATTCAGCAACTTATTAAATTTCTGTTTTGCTATGTTTTATAGCTATAACCAAGTTTATTAATGTATGAAAAATCCACTTTTTTGTTTTTTTTCCCAGTCAGTGTTTAATATAGCTGGCAAAATCAATTGTGAAAATATTTATGATGTGCTTCTTTTTTAATTTAGCATATTATTTTTTAAAAATTCTTCATTTTATGAAAAGACCCTCTTGATTCAATAGAAAAAAATGGCTGCTAATCAATTAATTGTTAGTCAATCTATAAGATAAATCAACTTCACATTAATCGATAACTTGCATCCCTAAATTATATAGGAATTAAATTAATTTATATCTACTTATATTTATGTAATTAAGTGTTTTAATGATTTGGCCGATTAATTGAAAAAATAATCAACATATTAATTGATTATTAAAATAATTATTAGTTGCAGCCCTAGTTTTATATACATTTTCTTTATTTGGAAAGGTGGTAAAATGGACTTTTTAAAATGTAGTTTGCAGACCTCTGCTCTGATCAAGCTAAAAATAAAAAAAGTTGGACATATTTTTTTCAGATCTTAATAGTAAAAATGTGTTTTATGGTGGAGATGTGCTCCACTGCGGTGCTCACTTCACTGCTGTTTGTTTGCAGCGTTTGTGTAGAAATATTCACATATTTATTAAGATAGCTGTTTTTTCCACATAATTAGTCTGCCTTTTGTAAACTATTTTGAAAATATGGATGTTCAGCTCGTTCCTTTTCCTGTTGGTGTGACGTGATCTTTGTAGATTGACTCCGGACCGAAGCAGAGCGGAACTGCATCTAGTGTAAATTAGCTTTAATCGCTCCAGGAGGGCAGATTTTTAAATTCTTTTTAAACCCAAACTTTTCTGTTGCCTCTGATGTTGGGATGAAACTCCTCAGTCCTCTTGACACCGATGGTTCAGACCTGCACAGGCTTCACTCTTTCTTTTCTTCATCAGCAAACATTCACCAGACATCTCTCCCCCCCACAGCTAGCTGCTTACTTTACCACTCCAGCCTAACTCCAAACTAGCCAGCATCCATCCTGGCATGGGGTACAGTAACCTTCACTACACTTCATGCTGTTTGCAGTTCTTTTCTCATCACATTTCTTTTGTTTTTATGTAAAAAGTCTTATATTTGTTATTTCTGCTGATCTTTTCGTCACCAGAATTCTTTAGTTTTATTCAAATGTTCCTTTAAAAAATGTGTTTTCCACAAAATTTGTGTCAAGTTCAACCAAATCATAGAATTTCAAAATTTTCAGTTTACAAAATAATGTATTTGATGAATGGTTGTAATCTTTTTTAGTGATAATTCTTACGGCTCTTTTCTGTAAAACAAAAATCAGATTTGTAATTGTTTTACAAGTTTACCCCAGACTTCAATACAGTAAATTAAATGTGGAACAATTATTGAATTATACAACACAAGTAGAGCCTTGTTATTGAATAACTCCCTGACTTTATATAGTACTCCAATACATATAGATATTTTTGTTTTGCTATTTTTGCTTTTATGTTTAAAAAAGTTCAAGTTAGAATATTAAAAAGAATCCCATGAAGTTCATTTTACAAACCTTTATCCCTCCTCCTCCCCGTTAAGAGCATGGAAATCCAGATGGAGGAGTGGTATCAGGAGGTGGGGCAGCTCCAGGTGCAGGCGGCGTCCGTCCCGCAGCAGACGCAGGTCACGGAGACGGTCGCCGAGCGGCAGGTCGCCGTGGAGACCAGGATGGCTCGTTTGATCGAGCCGCTAAAAGAGAGGCGGCGCATCCTGCTGGCGTCTAAGGAAGTTCATCAGGTCGGGCGAGACCTGGAGGACGAGATTGTGAGTCGGAGACACCAACAGACACGCCCTTTTAAGGAAGCAGGAAGTGGTTTAACAGTCTGCAGGCATAAAGTTTATTTTATTTATTTTTCCACACACTGACAAGCGTTCACCTCTGTGTGGGTTTTAGCTGTGGATTCAGGAGCGTCTCCCTCTGGCCATGTCTCAGGAGCATGGGTCCACGCTGCAGGCCGTCCAGCAGCTGATGAAGAAGAACCAGGTGAGGAAATCAGAGCAGGTCGTCGCTCTATCTGCAGACTAATGAGTACCTGAGATTTGCTCTCATTGGCTACGTTCACACTGCAGGCAAAGCACACCCAAATCTGAGTTTTTTAGCGACAAATCTGAATTTTTAGAATAGAATAGAATAACTTTTTTTCTGTCCCAGGTGGTGACAGAAATTTTCCTTTAACAGGGCTCCAACAACAGCATAAAAAAACCACTCAAATACACATAAAAACACATAAAAGGGACTGTTAAAATCAATTACAATACTGTTATTATTTAAAAGTATTCAGAGTGGATATTGCAAGCGGAATAAATGGCTTTTTGGGCCAGAGGAACTTTGAAACTTCTGCCTGACGGGAGCAGCTGGAATGATTGATGGAGGGGATGAGCGGGGTCCTCTGTGATCAGGGTGGTCTTCCTCATCACAGAGCAGTTATGCAGTTCAGAAAGAGGGGTTTGAGGTTTTGATTCGAACCCAGGCTGTTTCAGTATGTGGTTCTAAATCTGATCCATATCTGATGTTTTCAAAGCGACTGCAGTGTGAACACGTATGTCACATTCCATCTGAGTTTTTCATCAGTGAGGTGGGAGTGAAGGATCAATAAGATATAAAAAGACATAAATATAACCGTTATCTGTTATTTATTTATAACTTAGTGACTTTTAATGGTAAAAAGTTGTTTTGTTTTTCTGTCTTTACTGTGGATGAAGCTTTATTTGTAGCTCCATGTGTTCTTGTATTATAATTAAATATTTTTTAATAACTAAATTGATCGCTATAGAAGGTTTCTAATCTATTATAAACTTTCTGGGACCATTTGAATGTTTCTGTTAATGCATCGATTTGGTCTTAAATGTTGTTCCTAATGGTCTTAAAAGGTCTTAAATTTAACTTCCTGAAATCTGCATGAAGCCTGGATATTGATATAACTAAGAGTAGATTGCCTGTTATATTGTTGTAAAACTTTAAAAAATAACCCTTTTAGAGCTTCCATAAGTAAAACAAAATGGTGGAATTAAAGGGGTTAAGACCTGCAGTGTGAACGTAGCCAAAGATGCCTCGTCTTTAAACTCAGACTCTTCAGCGGGAGCTGGAGGGCCACAGGAGCAGAGTGGAAGACGTCCTGGAGAGGGCGGGCATCATCGCCTCCATACGCAGCCCAGAGGCCGACTGCGTCAGGGCCGGTCACGACCAGCTGGCTCAGCTGTGGGAGCTGCTGTGGGCCGAGACGGAGCGCCGGCAGCTGGTCCTGGACGCCATGTACCAGGCCCAGCAGTACTACTTCGACACGGCCGAGGTGGAGGCCTGGCTGAGCGAGCAGGAGCTGCACATGATGAACGAGGAGAAGGGAAAGGTGAGTTCATCATGAAACAATCTGTGAGAACAGCCTCAGTAGAAGCTCACCTTGTGTCGTTTGTCCTGCAGGACGAGCCCAGCACGCTGCAGCTGCTGAAGAAGCATCTGCTGCTGGAGCAGACCATCGAGGACTACGCAGAGACCGTGGGCCTGCTGTCCCAGCAGTGTCGACAGCTGCTGGAGATGGGACATCCAGACAGGTGGGCGTGGTCAAACACACTGTCATTTTTTAAACTTAACAATAGTTTTCTAAATGTGTCCAACTGTTAAATAAACCTTTTTGTTTGAATGCTGAGTCAGCAAACTGTGCTGTTCATCAAAACATTTAGCTCAATCAGGAATGAGGTGCTGGACTTTTATTTATTTTTAATTAGTTTAATTTACAAATATTTTTATCAAAATGTTTTCTAATAAATCTGTTTCAGTGTTCTTACCCTGTTTTTATCTTCTGCTCCATTTAGCTTTTAAGTTTTGTTTTGCTAATCTTAGATTTTAGCTACAAGTTTGCTCATTTGTGTTGTTAGCTAAAGGCTTGCTTGTTTTATATTTTAGCTACCGTTTTAGCTCTTGGCTTCTTCTGTTTTGCTGCTTTTCTTGTATTATTTTGCTATTGTTTTGCTAATGTTAACTTTTAGCTGCAGTTTTATTTATAGAAATGATTTAGCTCATTTTACATTTTAGCCACAGGTTTGCTCATTTTAGTTGTTAGCTACAGGCTTTCTTGTTGGTTTTAGCTGCTGTTTTGCTGCTGTTTTGATCATTTTAAATTTTAGTTATTTGTTTTAGATTTTAGCTACTGTTGTATTGATTTTAGCTCTTAGCTTCTGTTTTGCTGCTGTTCTACTACTCTTTTCTCATTTTAAATCTTTTTATACAGTTTCAGTTCTTTTAGCTGCTGTTTTGTCATTTTAATCTTTTACCTGCTCATGTTACTGTTCATCTTTGCAGCTCCTAACCACTCAGATTTTTAAAATAATAATAATAATTATAACTTTATTTGTAAAGCGTTTTCAAACACAGCACTGGACAAGAGATAAAATCACAGAAAACAAAAGACAAAATCACGCAGTAAAAAATAAGAGCACAAAAAACAAGTAAAAACACAAGAGATGAAATCAGAGGAAAGGGCAAGGAAATAATAAAAACAAAGGATAAAATTAAGACAAGTAAAATCATTAAAACAAGTGTGTCTTTAGCTTAGCTTTAAAACCTCAAATAAATTTTAGTTTCATCTGTTTTTATTTTCTGCTCGTCAGCGAACAGATCAGCAAGCGTCAGTCGCAGATGGACCGTCTCTACGTGTCTCTGAAGGACCTGGTGGAGGAGAGGAAGAGTCGCCTGGAGCAGCAGTACTGGCTCTATCAGCTGAACAGGGAGGTGGACGAGCTGGAGCAGTGGATCGCTCAGAGGGAAGTGGTTGCCAGCTCTCCTGAACTGGGTCAAGACTTCGAGCACGTCACTGTGAGTTTGTCGACAGACTGTTTCTGTGGGTGAAGAACAGGTTTGAGTGACTCGAGGGAAAGATAAACTCACGTCCTCTCACTTCCAGGTCCTGCAGGAGAAGTTCACAGAGTTTGCATCGGAAACAGGAAACGTGGGGCAGGAACGCGTCACGGCCGTCAACCAGATGGTGGACGAGCTCATCGACTACGGCCACGCCGAGGCGGCAACGATAGCCGAGTGGAAGGATGGCGTGAACGAGGCCTGGGCCGACCTGCTGGAGCTCATGGAGACCCGAGCGCAGATGCTGGCAGCGTCACACCAGCTGCACAAGTTCTTCTCTGACTGCAAAGAGGTAAGAAGTGAATCTCAGATGTAACTAAAGCAACTCACTGGATGAAACGAATGTTTTATTTTGTTGCAGGTTTTGGTGCAGATCGAGGACAAACATCGACGGCTACCAGAAGTTCGGGCTCGGCAGGGCAGCACCTCCAACACCAGCACCCTGCAGAGACTCCTCCACAGCTTTGAGCAGGACATCCAGCTGCTGGTCACACAGGTGGAGCCACACAAACTCTGGCCTCTGATTTATCAGTGTGCATTGCCAATGCAATCCATCAGTGTGCACTTGTTTTTACATTGTAAAAACTCCTGTCTAGTTGTTTATTGTGTGATGTTTCACAGTACTCACACTATTGAGATTTTTTTCTTCTGTACGTTTTTCAGCATCTAACTCTTTCAACAATTTTTGCGCTATTTCAACAATTCATATATCAAAACGTTCAGCTCATTCATGTGAGGGCTGCTATGACTTTTGGTATTTCAGCTATTTATAATTTGTTTCGCTATTTCACTTTTTTAGCCACTTTTTGTCATTGAAAATGAATAGAGCTGTTTTCAACATCCTTAAACTTCTTTAAAAGGTTATCTTTACAGCATCTTACACAATTTGTTCTGGTTATGCTCGTTTTAACTTTCTTGTGATAATTACTTTATATTACTAGTTTTAGTTTTTTTCTGCTATTTCAGTTAAAATTCTGCTTCTTTCTAAGATTCTTCTGTTTTTTTCTACTTTTTTGTTTTTTTCTGCTACTTTGTGCTTTTTAGGCTTCTTACATGTGCTTTCTGCTATATTCAGCTATTTACTGAAATTTTAGCTAATGTTTAGCTGCTATTAGCTAAAGTTAGCTTTTCTAAGCTAAATACACATTTTTGTAGCTATTACAATTTTTTTTGACTGAGTTCAGCAAACTTGTGCTCCTTATGCTAATCTTAGCTGTTTTACTGAAAATTTTAGCTGTTTTAGTTATTTTACTACAAATGATCACTTTTATATAATTTTGTTTTAGCTATTTTTCAACTATAACTATTTCATCTGGGTGCTAATTTCAAATTGTGGCTGCTACCTTTAGCTTATTTTATGCTACTTTAGCTATAGATCTGCTTCTTTCTGCCATTGTTCTTCTTTTTCTACTTTTTCTGCTCTTTTCTTCTACCTAGTGCTATTTATGCTTCTTACAGATGTTTTTACCTATTTTCAGCTATTTTAGCTTTTAGCTGTTTTCTGGTTTCAATTAGATTTGTGCTCCTTTTCATTGTTTTTCTGCAAAGTTAGGATTTTTTGCTTCTTTCAGCTTATCAAAGTGAGCTCACATTTTCACACACTTTTCCTATTAAATATTTTCAGCTCAATTTCAGCTGAAGTTTTCAGCATGAAGCATTCACACTAGCATTAGGAAATGCAATTTCTCTAGTTCTTATTATTTTTATTACTTTATCAAACCCGATCCATGCACCTGGCATACAGAACATAGCAGCTTCATGCACTTTGTTTCTTTCATCATTTGGGTTTTCCTGACCTCTGCTCCTTGGCTCCGTCAGGTGCGTCAGCTGCAGGAGAGCGCGGCCCAGCTGAGGACGGTGTACGCGGGCGAGAAGGCCGAAGCCATCGCATGTCGGGAGCACGAAGTCATGCAGTGCTGGAAGGAGCTGCTGACTTCCTGCGAAGAGTGTCGACTGCAGATCACAACTGAGACGGACAAGCTGAGGTTCTTCAGCATGGTCCGAGATCAGATCATGTGGATGGAATCGATCGTCTGTCAGATCGGCACGGGAGAGAAGCCCAGGTAACAAGGTGGTTTAATGTAACCAAACGTCTCGTTCTGTAGAGGTGACAGCTTTGATGTGAGCGTTTGCTCCTGCAGGGACGTGTCCTCGGTCGAGGTGCTGATGAACTACCACCAGAGCCTGAAGAGTGAAGTGGACGCTCGCAGCCGGAGCACTCTGGAATGTATCGAGATGGGAAAAATGCTGCTGGCTGCTAGAAACCCTGCAGCTGAGGAGGTGAGGCAAGGAATGAAATAACAAGAAAAGCAAGATATCGTCAACATGTAGGTTGTTTTATGCAAGCTAATAGTTGGAATTTAAAGTCAACTTAAAAAAAAAAACTATATATAGAAAAAAAATCTGAGTTAAAGTTTTAAACCTGATATTTTTTCCACGTAATTCTGACTTTTGGCTAATATGATAAACCAATATTTCAGTTTCAGTGTGAGAGTATGGGGTCATAAGTTTTGTTCAAAATAAAAAAAAATTGAAACTGAAAAAAAATAATTTGAAACTGAAAAAAATAGTTGAATATGAAAAGACAAGATGTTTGAAACTTTTCCAGATTCTAATACATGGTTTTTCAGTTTCAAATTATTTTTCAGTTTCAATTTTTTTTTGATTTTGAACAAAACTTATGACCCCAATTTAGCTCTATATGAGAGGTTCACTGGCGTTGTGGCATGTCTCAGTTTGACATCAGAGATGAGACAATTTAATCCTGGAGTTTTCTGATTCAGATGTTGGTGGTTTTGAATTTCAGATCAAGGAGAAACTAGAGAAGGTGATTTCTAAACAACAAGAGCTGTCTGAGAAGTGGGACAAGCACTGGGAATTCCTACAGCACTGTAAGCGCTCACGTTCAAAGGAGGAAAAAAATAGGAAAATAGAGAGCGTCGCCATATTTCCATGTGAATTTATTCCTGCTGTCCTGCCCTGTAGTGTTGGAGGTGCATCAGTTTGCTCAGGAGGCCATGGTGGCGGAGGCCTGGCTGACGGCTCAGGAGCCGCTGATCAACAGCAAAGAGCTGGGAGGGAGCGTGGACGAGGTGGAGCAGCTCATCCGTCGACACGAAGCCTTTCGCAAAGCTGCCGCCACCTGGGAGGAGCGATTCAGCTCGCTGCGACGCCTCACCACGGTATCTCATCCCCTCTGATTTATTTAAAGAGGCTGTGTTTCTTACGTTGAGGCTAGGGATGCAAGTTATCAATTAATGGATTAATCTAAAGTTGATTGATCTTATCGATCGACTAACGATTAATTGATAAGCGGCAATTTTTCTAAAAACTTGACATTTCTCTTGAATCAAGACTATTCTATGACATGAAGGAAAAATATATTAAATGTACAAGAAAACACAAGACCACACACCCGACATCAGTCTGCTCTCCTGCAATTAAATGGACACATACAATAGATAACAATAAAATTAATTATAATTTTTCTGCAAAGCATATATATATACATATATATAAAGAGATATATATAATGGATGTTTTCAATTAATCGAATGGAAGAAATTTTAATCTAATACACTATTATTTGATAATTAATTGTAAGTCGATTAATTGTTTGCATCCCTAGTTGAGGCTTATTTATTTTTTCTTTTGCAGGTGGAAAAGCTGAAAGCCGAACAAAGCAAGCTGCCACCAACCCCTCTCCTGGGCCGTAAAGTCTTCCTGGAACCCCAAGATGCGTTAGTCGGTCCTCCGAACCTCCCGCGCCTCCCCGTCTCCCCCGTCATGAGACAAACCATCTACGAGCAGAACGAAGCCAGCTCTCCGCCTTCGCCCTCGCCTGCCACCCCGACGCCCTCGCCGTCGTCCGTGGCTCGACGGCTGGGCTCCACCGTGGCCAACTACGCCCCCGCAATGAACGGCTCCTCCTACCACCCCGCCCCGGAGCCCCGGCGCGGCGGTGTGGCGGCGGGTTTCGGACAGCCGGCCCCCTCGTCGATCGCGTCCGTCGCCACGGCGGCAATGTTGGTCTCGGCCAACCAGATGAGAGAAAGCGCCAGCACGGCGAGAGAGCGGGTCACGAAGGCGATGAGCCACCTGCAGCCGCCAGGCAGGGAACCGGAGGCCAAATCCTCCCCTTACCTCCGCCAGCCCAAAATCAAACACCTGGACGACGCCGTGACGCCGCTGCTCGTGGCCAGCCGGCTGGAGAAGGTGAGGGGGCGGGAGCGAGGGGACGCCAAGGTCGGGGAGGTGGGACCGGAGCGCGCGGAGGTGGCGGTGATGGCCGAGGTGGTGCTGCAGGAGCCGGGGCGGGAGCGCCTGCACAGCGAGCCCACCAGGGGGCCGCGGGGGTCCAGGCCGGACGCCTACGGCCGTGCCGAGCCCCAGGTCCAGACGCACCATCGGGACCACCGGATAGAGCGGCAGCTGTCCAGCGAGCAGCTGATCCAGGCGCGCAGGGACGAGCTGCCTCAGGAGGTGTGGCGGGAACAGGCGGAGAGGAGGGAGAGGCGAACGTTGGAGAGGCAGACGTCCAGCGAACAGGAGGGCCAGGGGGGCCACGACGGGCGCAGGCGGGAGAGGGACAGGCACCGCACGGAGAGACAGGAGTCCAGCGAGAACGACATCGCTAGAGAGCAGTCGGACCGACGCTCTGGAGGAGGGTGAGACTTTAACGCACTCATGTATTTTATTTTTTTAATGCAGTTCACTAAAAATCCTTTTATTTTTTACAGAGAAAAGAGATCCACCATGGCAGAGATTGTAGAGCAGCTGCAGGAGAGAGAAGCAGCACAGGTCTGTCCCATCATAACACCATCCTTTAAAGGGAACACAACCTGCAAAATCCACTTTTTTAACCATTAAACACATTTTCTTGTGAACTTGAATTTAGTTTATGCTGCAAAGATATTTATATTTTCTGTCTTTTTTCTATGACACTTTCTTTTTTTTTTTTTTTTTTTTTTTTGAAATTCTTTATTTTTGAAATATTGAGAAGATTACAATAGCAC
>JARVGW010000624.1:22912435-22925946 GCA_031762495.1 Anablepsoides rubrolineatus | reverse complement strand
CCGATTACCCACTCCGCCCTTGGCTTCGGCTGAAAAAAGTGGGGGGGACAGAGGGGACAGGTATAGGAAGTGGGGGGACATGTCCCACCCTGTACCTATGGCGGTTACGCCCATGATTCTGACACAATCAGTTCTTGTTTAGTAAATCAGTTTAAAAACAAGATAAAAAAGACTTTTTTGGCTGATATAAGGTTTTAAAACTTGGTTAGATGGATATTTTTTGCAGTTTGAGGATTTTAGTTGTAACTTCATTATGTTTGAAGCTAAAAATCATTCTTTTTCTCTCGATGCAGGACGAAGGATGGCAGTGAGTTTTTGTTTCATGCAAAAGATGAGGTGAGATGATGTTTGGTGTCGTCACTTCATAATGACCCCCAAACGTTCAGTAATGTTAACGGTGGTCTCTCCTCCCTGCCACAGGACGACCTCAAGGCGTGGGTGAGCAACATCACCGCCAGTATCTCAGAGCACGAGGAGATTGCCAAATGGGGCCAGCCCCAACCAACTACCTCATCCACCGACGAGGGCACGCGGCGGGACGGCAGCAAGGTGGACAACCGGTCGGAGCGAGGGGGCGAGCGCTCGGACCTGGCGGACCGGATAGAACGTGCGGATAAAGAGAAGGAGAAGGAGAGAGGGGAGCGGTCGGAGAAGTCGGAGCGGGGCGGGAAATCGGACGCTAAGCGCTCTGAGAAGTCGGGTAAGAAGAAGTGAGCATGGCGGCAGATTTGTTTGGGATTAAAATGTGTGAACGATGGCTGGGAGGCGGGGGGCCGCAGACAGAAAGTGACCGCCGCCGGCCCCCCTCCTTCCAACAACACCACCTTCACACCAACACGTCCACCGGGTGGCTGCGTTTGGACGGACGAACGACGTCTCGATTGCTCAGATGTGGAGCAGGCGGGTCGCCCACTCCCCCTGGTGGCTGTTTCAGAGAACTGCAGGAGCTCTGGCAGCTTCAGAGACGAGCGTCACTTTAACTCAAAGGCTGTTACTGACTGCGGGAAAAAAACAAAACAAAACGTAGCTCATTGTTCCACGTCTGTTTTTATTTACAGAAACGAGCCGTGTCTGTTTGTTCCTCTCGTCCGTCCGTCTGTGTGTGTCTGTAAAAAAACTAAACACAAAAAACAACCCGCACTATCTCATAATACTCCAGATTTTAACCTTTTTATTTTCTTCATGAGCAGCACCATGAATATAAACATGCATCTTCTGAATTCTGAAGGTTTTAGACGAGAAAAGAGCAAAATTTTATTTAAAGAGGAGATAAATTTGTTCCTGCATGAACCCAAAGGATCACACTTTATGTTCAAATCTCTTTTTTTTCTTGAAGAATTTATGCAGGATTATTTATTGATTTATTTGCAGCTTTCAGTCTGATTTATAAAACTTCAGTTATTGGATCTGTGAACGCTCTGAGGCTTCATTCATTAGAATATTCTTTTTGTTTTTCATTTAATAAGCAAATAAAACAGCATAAAGTTACAGTAGTCATATTTTGAGGAACTGTAGAGGCTATTTATATTTTTATATCTAAAGAAATGACTTGAACTTTATTGTAACCTGCTTCTCATCACACTCACTGGTTGTTTTTTGTCACAGTTTTGGTGTTAAGCACAAAAATACGTCATGTTTTTAATGAATGAGGCCTCAGGGGGGCTGAAGGTCGACCTCGTCTTCTTTGTTTTCGTTGCCTCTGTTTGTTTTTTTTTAAATAGAAAATGTAAAAAAACAAGAGGAAAATCCACTTTAACGTGTGCATGTGTGTGCGTGTGCTGCTGCTCCCAGGGTCTCCATAGCTCTCAGGTTACGTTGGCGTGTTCTTAGCGTGTGCCGTCCTCTCCTCAGTCTTCCAGATTAAATCCGACCCACATCGACGCGTTTATTTTATTTTTTATTTTCCATAAAGTCCTGAAATCATGTGAAGCAGAACCATGAAACAGCCTGCATGTCTCTGATCAAAGAGAAACCATCTAAAGAAGTTGGTTTTATTTTCTGTTAAAAACTCACAAAGCCATAAAAACATCAATTCTAATCAGCTGATCGACCATTTAAAGATGAACCCATTCGTTACGGTTTGGATTTATTTATTTATTTATCTATATATAGAGTCTGTGTTTTGTTTAGTAAATTAATTTAAAAGGATAAACTTTTCAGTTGTTTGTTTCTCACGTTCAGCTTTGCTCCTTTATTTTTTAATTTATACAAAATTAAACTGTTTTTATCTACAAACATCAACACTTGATTTCAGTTTGACATTTACTACAGTACATGTACTTACTGCTTAATGAACAGGGTATTTTATTTCACATATTAAGATTTTGTTGGTAAAGTCAGTTTTTTATAGTTTTTTACTGAATTAATTTTAAATATTTGCTTTAATTTTGATCTCATTTGTCGGCTTTTTTTTTGGCAGTAATACACAACCAGGTAAGTACCCTGTAAGTACTGGTACATACCTGGTAATTACAGCTACATACCTGTTACTCACAGACTATGTACTACTTGCAAGCTTTGAACCAGGTAGTACTGAGTAAGTACCTGGTATTCACTGAGTATATACCTAGTACTTACATGCTATGTAAGCTGTAAGTACCTGCTACTTACAGACTACATACTATACTTTCCAGGTGCATACCTGGTACTTACAAACTATATATACTTTATATGTATTGGATACTTACAAGCTTTGTTCAAAGTAAGTACTGGGTACATATGGTACTTCCAGGCAAAGTATCTGGTATATACTGAGTTTATATTTGGTTCTTATAAATTACTTACCAGGTATGAGCTGGGTATATACCTGGTACTTACATGTTACATAGCCTGTAAGTACCAGATATCTACTGGGTACAAACCTGGTACCTACAGGCTATTTACCAAGAAAAATACCTGGTTTGTACTGGGTATATATCCTGGTACTTACAGGCTATTTTCCAGGAGAAGTACCGGGTTTGTACTGGGTACACACCTGATAGTTAGATGCTATGAACCTGGTGTGTACTTGGTACAAACTTTGTTCTTATAAAACTACTTCCAAGGTAAATAGCAGGTACACACTGGTATATCCTGGTACATAGATACCACATATCCTATAAATACCACATACCAACTGGGTCTATACTTGGTACTTCTAGGTTGTGTACCTGGTACGCATGGACTCTGTATTGTGTATTTCTACTTGAGTTTTTATTTTTTAGAAAGTATTTCTGCATCAGACGATCAGTCGTGAATTCTGAGCTGAAACCCAAAACATCAGAAACAAGCAAGTAGTTTTATTATTATTTTTGTTTTTATTTTTGTTATTATCTTTATTTTTGTTTTTTATCTTTATTTTTGTTTTTTTATCTTTATAAACCATCAGGCTGTTTGTCTTTACTCTCCTTTCCAGATATGACGACAAATAAACTCCTTTTTGATTTCTGCTTCTTGTTTTTACATTTTTATTTAAATGGTTTGTTAAAATGCTTCCTCTGCTCTCATGAGATCAATTAATAATTATTATTAATTATTATTAATTATCTAAACAAGCTGAAAACCCTCTATAAATAAAGTTAAAACCTGTATTTTTGCTGAGCGCAGGGAGAAACTGATGAACATATTTATTATCTGAGGTTTGAAGTCAAACGGTGTCTGATGATGATGATGATGATGATGATGATGATGATGTCGTCCATGAGACTTTATGCAACTTTTCCTTTGCACTAACGAGACGCCGGCCCGTCACAGAGCCCAGGCCAGATGAGCAGTGGTTGTGGGGGGATCCAGAGGGATGCCAGATCCAAACAAATTACTGAAAAACGATCAGGATTTTCTCTCTTTTTGTGAACTTTTTTACAGCTGCTGCCCAGAATAAGAAACAATGCTAAACTTTCATTATTCCTTAACAGATTTGTTTTTTAGTCTGTTTTTTTATTCTCTTTTCTTTTTTGAATGAAAGATCTTTGATTTTCAAATAAAACAGAAGAAGCCACTGATGTCTGCACTGTGCAGAGTTAAGAGTTGAACTGTTTTTATTGTTTTTACACTCAGGAAAACGATTGAAATCTGCATCCATCACCTGTCAGAATCAAACAATCTGCCTTTATATAAACAAACACACACTGCCTGAAATAAACTGCAGCGTCAGCAGAGAATAGATTTCAAAAAGGGCTCAGGAGGATTTTAGTTTGGTTTCTGTGGACAATCAGTTCTGCTATATTTATTTATTTATTTATTTATTTGAATGAAACTAAAGCTTCTTATAAGGGATCTGGTCAAATTGAAATAAATAAATGACACAGATGCAGAATTCAGTTCATTTCTGCAGAAACATCAAAAGAAGCACAAAGTTTCTTTGACATCATGTTTTCTTCCAGCTGCCAAAGACTCAGAAGCAGAAACTGGGTTTAACTTTCTGCCCTCTTAAGACCCCCGAGCACCACTGTCCATCTGCCCCCCTGCTTTCATCCCCCCACATAGAGTCATCATGTCTGTAAAAACAAACAAATGAGAAAATGTTTGATTCACGGCGACGCTGAGGAAACTGCCTCGTGTGTTCATTGTGTCCCACCACACAAAGCCCACCCGGACACCGAGGCTGCATGAACAGAACTGCTGCATGTCCTAAAGACCCCCGAGTCCACTTTAACTGTCACCAGACCCCCCCCCGGCCCACTCTGACTACATGAAAAACAGGTGAATGAATGAACCGGTTCTGGATAAAGTGATGAGCTGTAAATCACTGGTTCTGTACAAATCTTTCTTTGAATTGATAAAAACAGATTGTGATACTCAAAAACTAGTTTGTGTGTCTTTGTGTTGCACTGTGACAAAACAAAATACAATTAAAATAAGGCAACAGATTACAAGCAATATTATTAATTAAAACTCACAATGTTTGAAATTATCTTAATAGTTAATCAGTTAATATAAGTAGGTTTGAATAGAAAATAATACTGTACATAATTAATTAAAACTTAAACAAAAATATTGAGTTGATTTGAAGGTAAACCTCTTAATGTGTAAACAGTACTAATAAAAATTGATTTGATTCTACATTTTAATGTTATATAATTGAGTAATATTAATATTATACTATTATATTCTACATTAATTTGTACATTGATTTGAATTTAAGCAAATTAATAAATTAAAACTAAATTTTTTTCTTTTGTAGGAATAACTAGTCCATGTACCAGAAAGTACAGCACTCAAAATATTCAAATGACATTGAATGTTAAACAAATAAAACTTTTATTAACAATTAATTTGTGTGCTTTCTACAAAGTGTAACAAAACATATATAAGAGTTTATTCTATTAACTTGTTTAGTTTATTTAGTTAAGTTTATTCAGACAGTGCCATGTAAGGACACTTAAATAAGTTCAAATTATAAATCCAGTTCAGCTTAGTGGCAATTAAATGTAATAAACTAAACATTTTAATCAGAGAATTTACAAAACACACAAAAATGGACATAAATATACTTTTAAAGCAATTCTGAAAGGGTTAAAACAGCCACAACTTTAGATAAATTTAAAGTAATATTTATATTTACAATAATTGATTACTGGTATTTATTTATTTTGCATTGTGTTTCTGTTTTTATTTTCTAATTTAATTGTGTTTTAGACCACAATGGAAATAGGTGTTTTCCCTTCCTTGTGTCATTCAAGTATTTTTAATTTATTTTTATAGTGTGTATATTATTTTTATTGAATCAGGTAACGTCAAAGTAATAAAGAATATTAATGCAATATTCAGATTTCATATATTTTCCATTTATTTATTTTATTACAACACCTAAAAGTCCATTTAAAAACAAAGTAAATCAATAATAAATAAATACAAATCATGGTAATAAAATCAGAATGATTTTATATTATTTTAGTAGAAAAATTGACATAAACGTACCTTTTAAAGCAATCCTGCAAGAGTTAAAACAGCCATAACTTTAGTTTTAAAGTAATATTTATATTTATAATAATTGATTACTGGTATTTATTTATTTTGCATTGTTTCTATTTTTATTTTGTGATTTTTTTTTCATGTTTTAGACCACAATGGAAATAGATGTTTTCACTTTCTTGTGTCATCCAAATATATAATTTATTTTTGTACAGTGTGTATATTATTTTTACTAAATCAGGTAACGTCAAAGTAATAGTATTAATGCAATATTTAGATTTCATACATTTTTATTTATTCATTTATTTTATAAAAACAACTTAAAGTCAATTTAATAACAAATTAAATCAATAATAAATAAATAAACATCATGGTAATAAAAACTGAATTTTATATTATTTTATTAGAGAAAAAGATGTAATTTTAACTGCGGCCACCAGGGGGGGGGGAGTTATTTTAACGTCACACGGAAACGGAAATAAAGTACGGACGGTTTTCACTGACGCACAGTTTACAACGTAAAGATTAGATAGAAGGAAAACAGGAGTATTTTTGCGTTAAGAGTCCAACTTTATCCGTTTTAAGATTCTATTTAAGGTTAAATCTACGATGTGTCATTTTTCAACAAGCTGAGTTTTAGATCTAAATTGAACTTTTATAAAAATGGAGGCTCGCTTCGACAGAGAAGTGGCGTCTGTGGTGGAAGTCGCTATCCGATCCACCGTGTCTGTTTTCAGGGAGGTTCGAGCGAAAGATGCGCCGAACTCGGACTGTGGCGAGGAGCAGCAGGAGGAGGAGGTAAAACTCGGACAGGTCCGGGAGATAGAGAGGGGCCTGGTGGCTCAGATCCGGACGCTGTTCGCGGAGCTCTGCTCGGAGCTGCGCGAGGAGAACGAGGCTCTGCGGGCCAAAGTGGAGCAGCTGGAGGACGTCCTGCGGAGGAAAGCCGGGCAGCTGGAGCAGGAGCTGGAGGCCAGAGTGGGGCAGCTGGGCCGGGACATGGAGCAGCTGGAGAAGGAGCTGAAGACCTTCAGTGAGGGGGGCAGGAAGAGCCTGGAAGGGCCTGAAGACCTGCAGGAGGAGGAGGACGGGTCCGCTACAGGTTAGCGACTGCCATCATTTATGTCTGTTAGCAAAATATCTCATCAACCACTTGACAGTTTCTAATGAAACTTTCAGAAAGTAATCACTGGATGTGGAGCTACAGCTGATTTACTTTTGGAGTTAATCAGAATAAAGATGGCTGTCACAGCTAATTGCCCTTAATTAACACAAAAATGGCTAAAGCTCAGTTAATTTTACAAATATTAGTGCAACCTTTGGTGTGGTGGTAGCTGAGCCTGATCCTCAACACTCTAAGTGCTAACAAAATCTGTAAGATATTTGTCGAATGTATTTGCCATGAAGTATGCGGCGCCAACTCTGGTTGTCTGTGAGCAAAATATCTCTTGAACCGATGAACAGATTTTAACTAAACCTTTAGAAAGTAGTGACTAGATTGACATCTACAACTGATTATTGTTTGAAGTCAAAACAATTCAAGATGGATGCCTCAGAAGACTTATATTGAAAATACAAAAACTGTATATAACCCATATCATTTTAAAGACAGTGAGCTGAAATTTTGCGAGGCAGTAGCTAAGAGTCATTCACAACAAGTTTATGCAAGATGGCTGCACATTCACCTTTTTTCCATCATGTTTTTGAGCTCAGGTGGACCGGTCCTCTCCATCTCCTCCGATCAGATTCACTCCAACGACGCCCTAAACTCTCCTTCGGCCGCATCGGGAGGCGCTGAGGCCGTCCCCGGCTCCCCGACCTCCTTCTCGGCGGTCTCCGCATCTCCAGTGGTGTTCGTCGGCACGATCCCCTCCTCCTCCTCCTCCTCTGCTGTGCTGGTGGTGGGTGCCAACGAGGTGGTCTCTCAGACCATCGTGTCCTCGCTGAGCGTCTCCGAAGCGGAGGCGCTCGACCTGAAACCCCCGACGTCCCCCGAGCCTGCAGCTCCGGATGCGCCCAGCCCAGACCCGGGTGGCGCCGGCGGTGATCCGGACGACGAACAGGAAAAGGTTAAAGTGCCTGTGGCATGTCTATCCTTCAAATACAAAAAAGTCAAAGAAAGCATCTTTACACTTAAGAAAACTGGCATAATACACACAATTTTAACCATTTTGTCACATAACTGACATATTTTCTTTTGAATTTGACTCAGACAAAGTGAAACAAGAAGTGATATCAAAGGGAACTCTAATAAAATAAACTCGCTGGTCTCGATTTATTAAAACAAAATGATTTAAACTTAAACTCTTCATCTCTCTTACAGTCTGTGTTCGCTTTTGTAACAACGCTCTGTTTACATGCTGACATTCTCCTTTGACATCACTTTCTGTTTCTTCACATGTGAATATCTCAACAACCGTTCATCTCAGCGACATGAAATTTGTTTTGCTACATCTTCTCAATGTTATCTTTCCATAAATTCATTCATGTTTATCACAATTTTGATGTCACAGACACTTTAAAGTGAAATTTAGCACTAAAATAAGATCTTTGTGTAGGAGCTGTTACAGACGTTCTTGGAGGAGGGACTCTCTGAGAAAACCAGGCACCAAATGGAAGAAACCGATCAAACTGAAGGAGGTACGAGAGACGCCATCAGGACAATATTGGCAAATAAAATTAATCACCATTAATTGGGGGTATTCAACTGACTGCTAAGAATGTTTCTGCTATAGTTAGATATGGATAAAAACAATTGGTCTATTAACAATATTTGAATACTTCAACCAAAAATACTTTGATTCATGAGTTTCTGACAGTTTTTATTTTTTTGTCATTTGGGTTTATTATGAAATTGGTCTTAAATTTAATTTCACTTGGCTTTAAAAACTCTTAAATTTAACTTGCTTTAAACTGTAGGAACCCTGATTTAGCCGATAACGGTTAATCCTCTGGACATCCTTACGTTCTAGTCACATGACCAATTTAGTGGGAAAGATTTGCTCTTCATAAAAATCTGTCTCTTTGAATAAGACTCATTTATTTCTTTCCTCTTCTTGTCCAGTTTCTCTCGCCGACGCCTCAGAGGAGAATCAAACAAATCCGGACGACGTGCCATTGAGAAGCCTCAGGAGGACCGAGTCGCAGACGGGGAAGCGGTTCTTCTGCGAGCTCTGTGACACCGGCTTCCACTGGAAAGGCGATCTGAAGAAACACACGAAGGTCCACAAGAAGCCCTTTCCGTGTGAGCGGTGCAGCCGGAGCTTCCTGGAGCAGTCGTCCCTGGAGAGTCACCTCCTGCGTCACGAGTCGGAGAAAACCCCGCTGCCTTTCCCCTGCCTTCAGTGCAAGAGGTCCTTCAAGAAGGAGCAGTCGCTTCAGAACCATCTCAAATGCCACCAGGACTCCAAGCCGCCGAAGCCGTTCGCCTGCGAGCAGTGCGGGAAAACGTTCCGGGTCCAGCAGTCCCTGGAGAACCACCTCCTGCGCCACGAGAAGCAGAAGCAGCCGTTCAAGTGCCAGTTCTGTGACAAGACCTGCAAGACGGCGGTGCAGCTGCGGTGCCACATGCCCGTGCACTCAGAGGAGAGGCCCTTCAGCTGCGCCACCTGCGGGAAGGAGTTCAAGAGCAAGGACACCCTGCGCTTCCACCAGAAGGTCCACACCAACGCCAGGAAGTACAAGTGCACCATGTGCGAGGAGTCCTTCAAGTACGCCCACTCGCTGACGGTGCACCGGAGGAAACACACGGGGGACAGCCCCTTCACCTGCGACGTGTGCAGCCGCTCCTACCGCACCGGCACTGCACTGAAAAGGCACAAAGTCATCCACACGGGGGAGAAGCCCTTTACCTGTCACATCTGCGGCGCCAGGTTTTTATTTTTCTTATTTTTGTTTGTTTATTTCAATCATGAAGTGAAATATGAGTACAAAACAGCAAGTCATCCAATAATAAAAAAGATCTCATAAAACAATAGAAAAGAAAATAGAAAAAAACAATTCATCCAATAATAAGTTACTAAGTTAAATAGAAGTCATGAATGAAAAGGAGTATTCCCCCATACCTCCACACAATATGTCATATATGGTACAACCAGTGAATTATACAAAATATACAAAGCCTGTTTTTAATATATCCTTTTCCATATTTATCACATAAATTGTTTGATATTTTACCTTTTAAATAATTTATACAAGATTTCCATGACAAATGTTTGTCAAACAAAACTTAATTTCTTCTGTTTTTTTGGACTCAGGTTCAACCTGAACAACAACCTGAAGAGGCACCTGCGCATTCACACGGGGGAGAAACCTTTCACCTGTCAGGACTGCAACCAGAGCTTCTCGGACAACAACAAGCTCAAGTCCCACATGCTGATCCACGGCGCCAGGAAACCGTTCATGTGCGACCTCTGCGGGAAGACCTTCCTCTTCAACTGCCGGCTGCAGATCCACCAGCGCTACGTTCACGCCGACAAGTCCCGGGATCCCGACGACGCCCCGCTCCAGGCCCGGCGGCAGAGCAGGCCGCTGGCGAAACCGTTTAGCTGCAAGGTGTGCCTGAAAGGCTTCAGCGCCGCCTGCTCCCTGAAGATCCACGAGAAGGGCCACAGCGAGCACAAAGAGTTCCAGTGCGGCATCTGCGGCAAAGCCTTCCACAACAAGTACTCCTTCGGCTACCACCAGCGGAGCCACTCGGGCGAGAAGCCCTTCGTCTGCGACGTGTGCGGCAAGCGCTTCTTCCACGCCGCCAGCCTGAAGCAGCACGAGCGCATCCACACGGGCGAGAAGCCCTACAAGTGCGAGCATTGCGGCAAGGCCTTCCGGACGGACGGCAACTTCTACCGGCATGTGCGCATCCACACGGGGGAGAAGCCCTTCGAGTGCACGTTCTGCCAGAAGAAGTTCCACCAGTCCAACCAGCTCAAGTCCCACCTGCAGATCCACACGGGCCAGAAGCTGTACTCATGTCAGCAGTGTGGGCGGGGCTTCTCCGACTCACGGCAGTACAAGAAGCACAGCTGCGACGCCTTGTAGGGACGACCGACTGTCTGAGCGCTTACAGGCAAAAAGCTGCTCATTGCAAAGACTTGAAAAAAAAATAAAAGAATATAGGCTCAATAGTTTTCTAATATTAAGGGTTACGTGTCTCAAAATGAAAAATCTGTAGGAAATTTTGTCTTGGATTTGATAAATAAGTAAGACGTTTTGCAGCTAAACTGTCTTTTGAATAAGTAGCTTTAAATTTACCGCCTCTTCGCTCAAAATAACAAGTTTGCTTGTTTAGCTGATGTTCTAAATTATGAAGATGTTCGATTTCATTAAAACTAACCAAAAAAATGTTTCATGTTCATTTCTATAACTCGTTATTTTTGATGTGGAATGGATTAAACGTTTAATACGAGAAACGTTTGCAACTAATGTTAACTAATTTTTGTTTGTTTCTCAAATCTATTTAAAAAAATGCTTCCAAAGCATAAACAAAAATGTGTTTGAAATCAATTCATTATTTTAGATGTGTTTTAGAGGCAGGTTTTTGTTCTGAAATGATTTGATGCTGAATTTTGTTTTTGTGTTTTCATCCTGCTGAGTTATAATAATATATTTTTTTTCAAACAGAAATTAAAATACAGTTAATATTTTATATGACTGTCTGTATATTTTTCCTTTTATTTTGTAATTAAAAAATATGCGGCGCAATGGCTCTTGTTTTGAAAAGTTCACACTTTCGTACTTCCGTTTCCGGAGCAAATGAACGGTGGTTTTATTTATTTATTTTTTAGAAATTAAACCTTAAAATGTCTGGAAGTTCCATGTTTCGCTCAGAAATAAAATGTGTTTTAAAGACGCTCATAGAGGCAGCTGTCGATGTGGAAAAGAAGCTAACATTGGACCGCGGGGTGAGTTAGCTCCGTTTGGTAACTGGATCAGAGACTGTAAAAAAAGGAGATTGACCGCACGGAATAAAGCCTCGAGCAGAGCGACGCGAAACAAACATGGCGGACTAATCAACGTGACAAAACATTAAATCAGTATATTGACTCATACATATTACTGTAAAGTTTGTATTTGTATCTTAATTCTATATTTTATTAATTAACATAATAATCTACTGATGTTCATTATTTTGTGACTATTTCGTTGGTTAAATTCAGCTAGTTTTAAAGAATAGAATACTACGCCGTATGTGACGGCGCGGTAAACATTGCGATAAATCTAAATTTGTGAGCAAAATTGCTTATTTTCGCGGCCAACATTACAGTAATGTTAATTTTGATACTATTGGTGCCTTTTAACAAACGAAACGAAAAGCTAGTCTAAACCTTTGATGTGTTAACTTAATATACGCAATTTGCGTAGCGTTGTTCTCTGAGTAAAGATAGAGGCAACAGCGCCCTCTGCTGTCAGAACATGTTAATGTTACAGAATATGGCAACAGGTGTTTAAAACAAAAGTAGAATAAAATAAAATACATTTTTAAAATAATTTATTAAATAAAATACCTGTACATGATGTTGTTCTGTATTTTTATTGTGCAAAAATCTTAAGCCAGCATCTTTTTCTTAACTGCTTCTCTCAATAATCCAAAGTTGTTTTTGTTTTTTTTATTTTAGTTTTGTTTTTACAACCTTTTAGCTAAATGCCTGGCATTTGCACTTAAATGCTTCATTTAGGTTTTTTATTCTTTCATTTTAATTCATTATATTTCAGTAGATATTATCTACATATAAAACAAAGATGTAAGTTTTGTCAAACATGTATAAAGACATAAAAAGAATATAAGATAACAAATTAAACATTTAAAAAATAATGGGAAGAATTACCCACTTGTTTATTCCCACCCTTCTCTTATTTTAAATCCTGCAGTAATATGTTCAGGAAGACCAAACCAGTAATAATCAGATTATCTCTCTTCAATAAATAAGTTATATAACAATTACCAAAGAATATAATTGCTACATTACTTTTCCTGTTTGCAGCCTGACTTTGACAGCGTGGTGGATTTGTTGGCACGAGAGGCGACCAGAACAATCGGTGGCGTTTTCTCTCAGCTGCTCGCCGAGCACGCCTCTCTGAAGACCCGGGTGGGACGGCTGGAGAGCGAGCTGAAGACCACCGCAGAGAGTCTGCACAGGTCCAACCTGTGGAGGGAGAACGTCCTGAGCGGCTGCCCCGTGCTGTTCCAGGACAGCGGGCTGGTCTTCACCCTGAAGCCGCTCAGAAAGTTAACCATAAAATCCAACAGAGCCTCAGAGGGAGACCACCAGGCTTCACCAGGTGAGCAAACCCACCATCCACTGAAACAAAGAGAATTTAGATTAATAAAAGCTGTTGTCTTTCTGCTAATCAATATTTCCATAAAATCTAGAAAGAAAGTCAACTCCAGCTACTTTTTAACAGATTTTATTTTTGACCAGTTTTATTTCTCATTCAGACGGTGGGGAGATGTTGAACGAAGGGAGTTTGTCTCCATCAAATGTACGAGGTGAGAATCTCTCTCTGAAAATATTCAGCATCATTTTACAGGAAATAACTCCTGAACAGTGTTGTATAAAGTACCACAAAGTGATACTTGAGTAAAAGTACAAGTATCTTACCAAAAATGACTTTGGTAAAAG
>JARVGW010000624.1:22894981-22907725 GCA_031762495.1 Anablepsoides rubrolineatus | reverse complement strand
AGAGAGCTGGTGCTGGGGGACAGCGGAGGAGTCCAGGCGGAGGTGGAGGTTCTGATAGATGAGACGAGCGTCCTGATAGACAGAGAAGAAGAAGTTCAGAGTAACGATTCTGCAGAGAGGAAGAGCTGCAGAGGTGAGGAGCTCCTCTTCTTTACTGGGATCGTTTAGTTTTAAGTAAAAACCTCTCATTTTGTACTGATTCTAATTTATTATAGTTTGCATCCAGAGTAGTCATTTTGGTGTTTTGGCTTCTTTGCACTGCCTTCTTTTTGTATTTTCATCCCTGAATTTGCTGAAAAGCAAAATAAAACATTTTTTTTAACAGCTGTGGTTCCTGTTGATTCTGGGGTGAAGCCCTCGCCTACAATTCAGCTGTGGAGAGGCAGATTTTATCAGGTAAAATTCAACTCATCACTACTTTTAGTTTCTTTTTCAAAGACCTAAAAACAAATAAAACAGTTGGAATATATGACATCCATGATAAATTTATAAGACAAGAGTCCAAAGGCCAGACATTGGTTATTTACTCTGTTTAATCAATGCTTAATGATTGTAAAAATTCAAAGAAATGGGAGAAAGATAAAGTCGTTTCCTTACTAAAACCTAAAAAGACATTTATATTTATATAAATATTATTTTACACTCTGTAGGTCTAAATATAGATCAGAGAACAAAGTAATATTTAATAGTTTGTTTTATTGTAGCATGATTTAGTAGAGCTACACTCTGTATATATGCTTCACAAGCTAATATCTGCTAACTCGTTCAATAAATAACAGTGATTACATCGAATTTACAAGATTATTTTAATTTTAAACTGTTATATTATTAGCTTCAGTTGTACTCAGATCACATTAAGCTAAATAAGATCAAATCTGTTTACTTGTGTTGTAAAAATGAGACATTTTCTTGCTTCTATTCTGTAATAAATCCATAACACAAACAGCTTTTCTGACATTATTTAAAACATTTGATAGATTATATAAACTGTAAAATATTATTAATATTGGGTTAATAATATTATTCATAGTTTTACTGATTTCTACATCGTCAGTCCTTTTTTCTGCTCTGTCACCAACATGTACAGTAATGGTAAATTTAGACTCTTGACCATTTAGCGTTAGCTCTTAACTTCTACAGCCAATCACACGGCTGTTATATATACCTCCATGCAGAACAACACCTTCATGTTTTTTATTGTCTCCCAGGACAGCCCGCAGCTCTTTTTAATAAAAGATGGGAATCTGGCGATCATCCAGGCCTCTTCAGCTCCTGATCAGTTTCAGGATGACACCAACCATGAGGATGATGATGATGATGATGATGATGATAATGATGATTATGATGATGATGATGATGATGATGATGATTACCCAGATAACCAGGTTGGATTTTTTTTATTGACTGTTTTATTGGATTTAAATGTTGGTTCAGAGACATAAAGCTTAATATTTTGGTGTGGATGATGGTCCGTGAGACAAAACGATTAACGGTTCTGAATTCTTTCAGGAAGAACCAGAACCTCCAGCTGATGGTGACTCAGTTCACTCCACTGAATCCACACTCCTCCCAAAGACCAGGCTGTTTGTCATAACTAAAAAAAGAATTCGGGTCCAGAGGGAGAAAACTCTGAGCTGCCAACACTGCACTAAGATGTTCAGCACCATGCACCATCTCAAATGTCACCAGGTCGTTCACGAGGCCAAACTCTTCGTCTGCTCTCAGTGTGGCAAGACGTTCCCCTTGAAGCGGCGCCTCAAAGATCACATGTTGCTTCACTCGGGTACGTTTTTATTTCAAATACCTTAGAGATGATAAAAAAAGATGTGGACGTTTAATCAGTCATAAATCCATCTTCTGCTCTGAGAGCAGCAGCAGCAAAGTTCAGCAGGCAGAAGCTGATTGTATGGCAGGCAGATATTACATTTATTTGGCTTCACCACACTTTCATTCCAGATATCTGAAATTGTTTTATGACAGGACTATGTGCAGCTTAAGCCCCTTAAGGTCCTGAACTATAACATTTTAGACAACTTGATGTATACCGTTACTGTGAAAAGATTTAATTTAAACCATGGTATGAATTTAAGGGTTCTAGGACAATAGCCCCCCGGACACTTACCCAGGTATGTGTCCGGGGGGCTATTGTCCTGATACTGAATTTAAGGTCATACCGCCCAGCCCAAATCTGATGTGTCTTCTTTATCTTTAGGTGAAAAGCCACACGTCTGCGATGTCTGTGGGAAACGTTTCACCCTGAAGAATCTCCTGACAACACACCGGCGCATCCACACCAACCTGCGTCAGTTTCAGTGCGAACAGTGCGGTAAAACCTTTAACATGAGGAACTGCCTGAAGCGGCATCAGAGGGTCCACACCGGGGAGCGTCGGTACAGCTGCTCGTACTGCGACAAACGCTTCACCTTAGCAGGTAACCTGCGGCGCCACCAGCGCATACACACGGGGGAGAAGCCTTACATATGTGAAGTCTGTGGAAAAAGCTTCAACCAGAGGGACACTCTGAAAAGCCACCAGCGGAGACACACCGGCGAGCGTCCCTTCAACTGCGAAACCTGCGGTAAATCTTTCGTCCAGAGCACTGCCCTGAAGTCGCATCGGAGGCTCGTTCACTCGGAGCAAAAGCTGACGTGTGACCTGTGTGGCGCCGTGACCACTTGCATTGTACCTCCTCAACAAGACCCCCAGACGCACGCCCAGACTGTTCCCTGTGTGGGCTGCGGCCAGGAGCTCAGTGTCGTCCGCAAACTGAGCGAGGACAACCAGCACCATGCCGTGGAAGAGCGGCACAGCTGCGGCCTCTGCAGCAAGAGCTTCAAGTCGTCCGGCTACATGAAGATCCACATGAGGGTGCACAGTGGAGAGAAGTTCACCTGTGAAACCTGTGGAAACACGTTCACGCAGCACAGTAGCCTCAAGGCACATCAGGTTGGTTTACTTTAGAGTTACAGTTCAGTTACAACAAACCAACAAACATACGCTGAAAATTAAAAGCATGTAAAAAACAGTATTTACATTCAGATACAGATTGCACTGTATTCAGTTAATTTAAAGAGTTAATTAACTAGAAAAGTTGCGTTTTTGTGTGAAATTGCAGTGTGAATGCTTTTTACTGAAAGCTGCTGAAGAAGCTGAAAATGTTTACTAACAAAACTGTTCAACTTGAA
Source organism: Anablepsoides rubrolineatus (assembly GCA_031762495.1). Taxonomy (NCBI): domain Eukaryota; kingdom Metazoa; phylum Chordata; class Actinopteri; order Cyprinodontiformes; family Rivulidae; genus Anablepsoides; species Anablepsoides rubrolineatus. The sequence continues at coordinate 22,904,540 of JARVGW010000624.1, read as the reverse complement.
CTTGAGAAAAAATCAGGAAAAAAGCAGAACGGAGCAGAAATGTTGCTAAAATTAGCAGAAAGAAGTTGGATTTAGCAAACAAACGGATACAGGATTATAAAAAAGCTCACATTAGCAGAAACAGGAGAAAAGTACAAAAACGTTGCAATTTCTGATTTAAAAAAAAGCAGCTAAAAAGCTGAAATTATGACAAAGAAATATAAAGAACATATGTTCGCTGAAATGATCACAATCAGGTGTTAGAAGACAAAAGCTAAATTTAGCTTAAAAGGCAGAACAATGGCTGAAATTAGCATATAAAAGCAGAAAGAGGCACAAATAAATTGAAATTAGATGAATAGCAGAAAGAAGCAGAAGCAGAGTAAAAGGTAAAAAGTACAGCAAAGATTTATAAATAACTTTTAAGGGTTTTTAAGATGATGAAGACAGTTTTATTCATTTTCAATGAGATAAAAGGGCAGAAAAAAGCCAAATAGTTGAATAAATTGCTGAAATACAAGGACTGCAACTAATGACCACTTTGGAAGTCGACTAATTTGCGATTATTTTTTCAATTAGTCGATAAGTCAACAGTTATTGTCAGTCCATCTATGCTTCCTGTGAGCTCACTTTCTGTTTCAGCTCCAGTTCACATCTCATCTGCAGAGGACAGCTGTGCTGCCTTCTATGATTTCCCAATGGCATAAATGAACTGAAAGTTTTGATATATGAATTGTTAAAATAGTTCATTATAATAATGAACCATATTTTGTTTTTATACAAGCCTGAGAGAACACAGCTCACTGCTGGATTTTATTATTAATCACTACTTGTCTTCCAACAGGTGATCCACACCGGAGAGAAACCGTTCAGCTGCAGCACCTGCGGAAAACACTTTACCCACTATGCCAACCTGAGCCGACACCGGCTGATCCACACGGGGGCGAAACCGTACAGCTGCAAAACGTGCGGCCGCAGCTTCAACCAGAGCTGCAGCCTGAAGGCCCACCAACATGTCCACACTGGCAAAAAACCATACACGTGTGACAAATGTGGGAGGAGCTTCGCCTACCCAAGGAGCCTGAAGGAGCACAAGTGTGTTTTTGTCTGATTTGTTGTTGAACTTTAATATTTTTTTTCTCAAAATGGAGTTATTGTAATGTTTTCAACTCATCTCTCGAGCACTACAGGTGTATTTTAACACCTGGACAGGAGCGCTCCTCTGACAGAAAACATTTTAGACTATAGCCCCAAATATTCTGGTCTGAAATCTATACTGTTGATCGGTAAAAATAAAAAAACTGGTCAAAATCTGCTTGTTTTCATTGCAAAAGTGTAATTCAGTAGAATAAATTATAAACATGGGATCACCAAAAATGTACATGAGCTAGGTGTACGCCCACTTTCCTACTGGAAGAGCATTACAGTTTAAATTTACAATTGGTGAGTGGGAAATTCCCACTTTACAGTATAACTGGGCCACAGCAAAGTAGTTGGCAAAACTGCAGCGAAATGGAGATTTTACACAGCAGATTTTACCGGCTACTTTTGACCCCTGTGCAGCTCCACCTTGTGATGGGATGCTGTCATTTCACAGGTAACATAATCAACATGCATTATGGGAGATGCAGTTTATTGTCAATGCTGGCTTTAAAGCAACATACACATTTTAAGAATGCATCTTTGAAGTATTGATGTGCCACAAAATACCTTGGCAGGCCTCATTTGGCCCACGGGCATTAAGTTAGACCAGGGGTCTGCAACCTTTACGATCAAAAGAACCATTTCTGATACTTGGCTCACTAATACAATGTGTCCAGAGCCGCTAAACAAGCTACAACTGTGATTATCAACTGGTGGTTTGTGGGCCTTTTTGAGGCCTTTTCAAGAATCTTTATGGCCAGTGGAGGTGACATTATAAAACTAAAAAATATATATTATTGTTGCACATTAGGACAAATGAAAAGACCAGATTCATGTAAACATGAAAAACACTATATAGTTTATACCAAATTTCATAAAAACTAGTGCAACGGAACTATTCAGGCCTATTTTTTTCTAATTCTTATTATGTAGACTTCAAATTCTTTAACGGTAATTGATGGATTTAAGATAAAGATCATAGAAATAAGCTGGATTATTTAAGTAAACAACAGACACTTTCCGATATTACATCTTAAAACTACCTTGGAGAAGATCTGGAGGAGACGCCTAAAGAATGTTGAGCTAACATGTTTTACTTTTTGTATTAGTAGTATTGTGCACATATTTACATACAATTTGATTTCTCTTGAGTAAAACACAGAAATATTCTGTTATGTTTGGTCACGTTTGAAAAGAGCAGACCCCTGAGTTAAACACAGGGTTGATCCAGTTCTCAGTGCAGTCGGAGATAAAGGAAGAGAAGCACTTCTGAGGTTGTGGGGATGTTTAATATTGTTTTCCTTCTTGACAAAGTAGCTAAAATAACAGCTAAATGTCTGCATATTTAATTTTGCATTTAGAAGATGTGTGGCTTGTTAAAGACAAAAAAAAAACAATTTTTACATTCTGGCCTGACTTTACAGAGAATTCTGGAAATATCTGAATCTATTGCTTAATTGTTTTACTCGATTTTTGCTTCAATTAAACTTTATTTGTGTAACATCTTCTATACAAAAGCTTTACTGTGAAAAAAAAGTTTAAAATGTTACTCTTCTATGAAAAATCCAGATCGAATTTTTACAGCAGGTGATCTTCCCGGTTTATAAATTAAATTCAGGTGCTTCGGCTATGCCCTTTCACAATAAAATATAGTTTACGACCAGGTGTACAGTTGTGACTTCAAAATCATTTAATTCTCAGTCTCTTCAAAATATTCTGACATTCTCAAACTTAACTACTTAAAAGCGGGGTTATAATTTGCACATTAGAAACTGATGTGTTTCTAAAGCACCACTCAGTGCTGAGTAGTGTTTTATTTTGAAGGACACGAACCCGGAAGTATAAGATGTTCCGCGAGTGGAGATGGTTTGTTTTTCCACCATAACACATAGAAGCTGCACCAAAGCTGTCAAAATATAGATAAAGTGTCGAACCGACAGAGCTGGACACCGAACCGTCAGCATGTCGGACCTCGAGGCGCAGGTTTGCGCCATTTTGGACGTCATGGTGACGGAAACTGTGGCCGAAATGTCGAAAATCATCATCGGCGGTTCCGAGAAAACTGGAACCGAAGTGACTTTATCACCATCATGTGAAAACCCACAAGAATCCCCGAACGATAAGGTACGTAAAACCGTGTCGGTTCTGAGAGAGGAGTCCAAACCGAGGATCATAGAAATAAAACTGCTAGAGGTCTCTGTTCCTGCTTTACGGGACTTCTATCTGATATATGACTTGTTTTTAGTATAAATAACGTGTAAAAACATGGATTTATTTTGCTGAAGTTAAATTAAAGTTCAAAAGTGACCCAGATTCGGACCGCAGGCTCATCTGTGAGTTTTATGTCTAAAAGCAGCTACAGGTTTAGCTGAGAGTCATTTCACAACACATACGAAAAAGAGCTAAACATCAGATATGTGCTTAAAATTTAGCATAAACTCTCAGTGAACACTGTCTGTTAGCGAAATATTACAAAAACCACTGAACAGATCTTAATGGACGTTAAATATATTGACTTGGAATCCGAAATTAGCTAAATGCTAGCAAAAGTGCAGCTAAAGTAGCAAAACCTTGACTAGCAAATTGCAGTTACAAGCTAAAAGTAGGTAAATGGTAGCTAACTGTGGTGCATGCTAGCTAAAAGCCTAAAACAACAAAAGGCCAAATGCAAGCTAAAAGTCAAACAGTAGCAGCATAAGCTAAAAATGCAGCTACTAGCTTAAAATAGGTAAATGGTAGCTAAAATATGGAAAATTCTAGCTAAAAGTCAAAGAGTAGCATAACACAAACTTTTTTATAGTTTCTAATTATTTATTCTTTAAAAATTAAAAGGAGCAGAAAGAAACAAACTTAGTACTAAAAGTAAAAACAGGCTATTTCAAAGCTAACATAGCAAAACTAAAATAAACAAATTTCCTAAAGCATAAAGAAGCAGAGTACTAGATAAAAGCCAAAACTATGAAAATGCTAGCTTAAAGTCAGTTATAATAAAAGGCTACCTAAAAGGCTAAATGTTTTTAGCATTACATTTACATTACATTTTAAAGTTGTAAAAAATCAATCTGGTAGCTAAAACCTTAAAGTAGCAAATAGCTAATTTACATTTTAGGAAAACATGAACTAAAAACTAGAAATAGGGTGGCAACATTACCTTAAGTAGCTTAAGAAGTCAGAAACAGAGCCAGATTAAAAGGAACAGAAAATTAATTTACACTTTGTAAAACATGTAAACATCTATATATAAAGGTACAATTTTAAAAACAACTTTAAAAGATACAAAAACACACCAAGTCAAAACACCCATCTCCTGAATGAGCTTAATGTTTTGATAAATAAATGTCTGTGCAGCAGTAGTGTGAATGCTGACTCAGCGTTCAGTGATTAATGTAGAGCCTTCAGATTTAATGTTCTTATTAAAACAAGCCTTGTTGCTGTTTTCAGCTCGTTTCTGTCTGTTTGTTTCTTCAGCTGATGCAGTTCAGCTCCTTCATGACGGACTTGGCTCAGGAAGTGTTGGTGAAGATCTGTCAGCTGTTCAACGAGTGTTCATCTGCGCTGAGGCTGGAAGTAAACCTGAAACTGCTCGTCTGTTTCATCTGATCTGGATTCACCCGCTTCAGATTCTGACTCTGACTTGGTTTTTCAGAGGGCAGCTGAGACGGGCAGAGAAGAAGAAGAAGAAGAAGTTCAGAGTAACGATTCTTCAGAGAGGAAGAGCTGCAGAGGTGAGGAGCTCCTCTGCTTTACTGGGATTTAGTTTTTTTATCAGGTTCTGCTGCTTTGTTTTTATATTTTCATCTCTGAATTTGCTGAAACACAGAAAAAAATAAGAGATTTTTCTTACAGCTGTGGGTTCTGTTGATTGTGGAGTGAAGCCTTCATCTACATTTCACCTGTGCAGAGGCAGAATTTATCAGGTAAAATTAAACTCATCACTGCTTTTAGCTTCTTGTTCACCTGAAAAACCAACAAACCCTCCATCGTCTCCATGATAAAATGCATCTGATAATTTATGTGGAACACAGGAGAGCTCTTCTGACAGAATAATGCCTGTGTTTAGCATTTCATACCGACATTTCTAGATAAAACCACGTTATTACCTTTGCAGGGCGGAGCGTAGGGGCTGTAACATGACAGATTATTACTGATTTAGGTAAACATTTTCTCACACTTTGGACAGTTTTTTTTTTTCTAGGTGTTTTGTTTTGAGTCTCTTTGTCTCCCTCCGTAGCTAAATGTAGCCCTTAGCATTCACACGTAGCCATTAGCGGAAATGCAACACAAATAACATTCCGGCTGGACAAAAGTGCCCTGAATAGCATCTGTTTTTAAAGAAAACTAGGATGTTTTTGTAATCAAATTATGAGGAATCATTTAAGCTTACTGTCTTTGTTTCAACCTAAATGTTTTTGTTTATTATTTTTATTGGCGGCACGATGGATCAGTGGTTAGCACTGACGCCTCACAGCAAGAAGGTCCTGGGTTCGATACCCCGTTCGGACCTGGGGTCTTTTTGTGCGGAGTTTGCATGTTCTCCTCGTGCTTGCGTGGGTTTTCTCTGAGTACTCCGGTTTCCCCCCACCCCTAAAAACATGTACAATAGGTTGTCTTCAGGCTCAGGCCTCCCTTGAAAAAGAGATCTGAGATCTCAACGGGACTTGCCTGGTTAAATAACGGTAAAATAAAAAAATTATTCAGAGTTGTAAAGTAACTAAGTACAAATACTTTGTTACTGTACTTGAGTAGAATTTTTGGGTATTTGTACTTGAGTAATTATTTTTCAGCCTACTTACATTTTCACACAATAATCTGTACTTTCCACTCGTATTTTTTAAAAAGGCATGAAGTAGAAAGTTGTTACTTTTATTTCATTTTTGCTTGTTTTCATTCCAGCTTATTGTAAAAAATAAATACTATCCATATAAACTGTAGCCTACCTCCTAGATAGAGTGAAATTAATTGTGGTTGAATGAGAAGTCTGTGCTTAATCATATTATAATTAAGGCTGCTAGTTTAATCATTAAAAATAAAAGGACTGTACTTAAGAAGTATTTGTATTTCGTGAATTATATTATTACATTTGGCTGCAGCCCTCAGATTTTCATTTTTGGGAAAAGCTTTAGGCGGTCTTGATATATGTGTATAAACTGAAACAGACTAGTGCATCCTAAATTTAACTGCAGTTTTTGGGGAGGTCACCTCCTAATAAATATCATTACAGAAAATCTAACTGCTCATTTTAAATCAATACTTTTACTTTTAATACTTAAGTACAAAAAATATCAGATACTTTAAGGCTTTTACTCAAGTAATATTCCTAAAGGAGACTTTAACTTTTACCAAAGTAATGTTTTGGTAAGATACTTTTACTTTTACTCAAGTATCACTTTGTGGTACTTTATACAGCACTGCTATTATTATTATTCAATTCTATTAAAACATTTATTCATTTCATTAAAAACAAAATAACTATATACAATAGAAACAAGAAAATACACAAATCAAAAATTAAATGAAATGTAGCAGAAGAAGAATAAATCTTATGTCTGCCCCTTTTATTCCCAAAATGTATTGAAAGAAAACATAATTTACAAAACAATACTAAATAAAAATAAAAAACAAAAACTCACATTATTATTATTATTATTATTATTATTGTCTCTCAGGACAGCCCGCAGCTCGTTGTAGTAAAAGAAGAGCATATGGAGGTCATCCAGGTCTCTTCTAGTCCTGATCTGTTTCAGGATGATGATGATCCAGATTACCAGGTTGGATTATTTTATTAACTGTTTTATTAGATTTTCATTTTTCTTCTGTCTTGTAAAAACATTTCATAAAGTCTCTCGTTTCAGTCGTGGTCTCTGATGTGATTGTTTCTGTTGTTTGCAACTAAAATCAAGATTAATCTGCTAGTGAGGCCAAATGAAACAATTAAGGGTTCTGCTTTCTTTCAGGAGGAACCAGAAACTCCAGCTGACGGTGACCCAGTCCACACCACCGGATCCAAACGCCTCCCGAAGACCAGGCTGCGGGTTGTAGCTAAAACAAGAAGTCGGGTCCAGAAAGAGAAAACTCTGAGCTGCAAACGTTGCAGGAAGTCGTTCAGCACGATGAAGCAGCTCAAAGCTCACCAGGTCGTCCACGAGGCCAAAACCTTCGTCTGCTCTCAGTGTGACAAGACGTTCTCCTTGCAGCGGAGCCTCACGAATCACATGTTGCTTCACTCAGGTACGTTTTAATTCCATATACCTCTTTCAGAAAGCTTCTAGTGTCAACATGTAGCAGCTAAAGTTAGAGGTTATTGTTTGAGAGGCTGCTTTTAGCTGTAAAAGGCTAAGAAAACAACATTTTTACAAGCCTGTAAAAAAAAATATTGATTTTTTTAGTGATCTTTTTACAGGCTAGTTAGGGATGTTTTAACCAAGTTATATTGTTACACAGCCCTTCACATGTACAATGTTCAAATTTTGTGCAGCTAGGACTTTACTTTCTGAAGTTATGACTAAAATTAATGTTAAAAAAACATGTTGCTTCCTGCCCGACTTGACCAAGCTACTTCCCACTACCTCCAGCTTCTTCAAACCCCACCTTCAATCTGACCAATGAAATCTCTTGGGCCGTCTCCGCCCACAGGACAACATGTTCTGCAGAGACCTCTACTTGTTAGGTTTTGCATTTTGTGGTGTAAAAAAATGTGCTGAAATATTTGTTAAACTCTAAACATTTGGCTTCGGTCTCGGAAGGTCTGGTCTTGACTACATCACTGGTGTGCTGGTTGGGAGGGGTCCTTTTTTTGTAACCCTAAAGGTAGAGCTGATGTTTTAAGAAGACACAATCTTCTTTATCTTTAGGTAAAAGGCCACACGTCTGCGATATCTGTGGGAAAACTTTTACCCTGAAACAACTCCTGACAACCCACCGGCGCCTCCACAATAACGTGCGTCCTTTTCAGTGCGATCAGTGTGGTAAAACGTTTCACATGAGGAACTGCCTGAAGCGGCATCAGAGGGTCCACACCGGGGAGCGTCGGTACAGCTGCTCGTACTGCAACAAACGCTTCACCTTAGCAGGTAACCTGCAGCGACACTTGCGCATACACACGGGGGAAAAACCCTACAAATGTGACACTTGTGGAAAAAGCTTCAACCAGAGGGATACTCTGAAGAGCCACCAGCGGGTACACACCGGCGAGCGTCCCTTCTGCTGTGAGATCTGCAACAAATCCTTCATGCATAAGGGATCCATGAACCTGCACAGGAAGGTCTCTCACTCGGAGCAGAAGCTGCCCTGCATCGTGTGCTGCGCCTCGTTGACGTGCGCCTCGTCGCTACACCAGCACCTCCAGACGCACGCCCAGACCCTTCCGTGCACGTGCGCATGCTGCAGCCAACAGCTCTGCTCCGTTGCCGAACTGCGCGAGCACCAGCAGCAGCACGCCGTAGACCGACCGCACAGCTGCAGCATCTGCGGGAAAGGCTTCAAGTCGTCCAGCTACCTGAAGATCCACCTGAGGGTGCACAGCGGAGAGAAGCCGTATTCCTGCAAGATCTGTGGTCGCATGTTCTCGCAGCAATGCAGCCTCAAGGCACATCAGGTCTGTTTACATTCAAATTCAAAAAGACTCAGTTGCAACAAATAAATCTGACATTATGAGCTTGTTGTTGTTGTTTATAACAAAATACACAAAGTTTGGTCTCATTTTATTACTTAACCCCAATCAAAATAATGTTTCTGAAGTTTCCTGTTAGGTTTTAACCACTCCTCTCATACCAAAATAAGAGTGTAATAAGAATATTTAACACAAACCTGACTCTCTGCTTGATCTTTTTTATCATTCACATCTGATACAGATTTGTTTTAACTTCTTGTCCTCTAACAGATCATTCATTCTGGACAGAAACCATTCAGCTGCAGCACCTGCGGAAAATGTTTTAGCAACTCCGGCAACATGAGCCGACACCAGCGGATCCACACGGGAGAGAAACCGTACACCTGCGATGTGTGCAGCCGCAGCTTCAACCAGAGCAACAGCCTGAAGGCCCACCAACAGACCCACACCGGCGAAAAGCCCTTCATGTGTGACAAATGTGGGAAGAGCTTCTCCTACCTGAGGAACCTAAAGGAGCACAAGTGTGTCTATGTCTGAGAAACTGTGACGTTTTTATTTATTTATTTTTTAACTAAATAGACTCATTGCTGAGTCTCTAACTCGTCTCAAGAACACTACAGGTGTATTTAACAGCTAGACAGGAGGCTACAGGTATGAAATCCACACCGATTATTAATAATTATTTTTTACAAAATGAAAATCTTCTTGTCTTCATTTTAAAAGTGTAGTCCAGTATTCACATACATGTCAACCTCTTCGGACGTTTGCCTGTACAAAAAGCCTCAAAAATCCGTAATTTTTGCAAAAAATCCGTACAACTGGCAACCG
>JARVGW010000624.1:22873969-22894881 GCA_031762495.1 Anablepsoides rubrolineatus | reverse complement strand
GGAATACTCAAACATGCATGAATGAAGCAAAGTAAGACTCTGGGCATGTTTTTGATGAGAGGATAACATTATAACATAGTATAAAGCTCCAAAAAGTGGATTTTACATGATTTAGCCCCTTTAATTAAACAGATACGTGTCTTGCTGCTAATCCTGCTAGCTGCGGATCTTTAGTTTCGTTTATTTTCACCGGTCCGATGGATCAATGTGGAGCAGGGTTTGTTTCCACTCTGAGGAGAGACTGAGTTGTTTCTTTTTTATTTTCAGAAAGGAGGGGTGGGGTGAGATGCCTTTTCAAGTGGAGCGCTTTTAAAGCAAATTAGATTTAGGCACAATAAAATTAAGGCAACATTATATGGGTTTAGCCTCGGTTACACCCTTGACCCTCAAAAGATTCGAGAACCAGGAGTAAAGACGCAGGGTGTCGTCTCAGTTTCATCCTGGCGAAAGTTCATCCTGCAGCTTGTCTGCTGAATGTGCAAATCACATTGCAACAGCCACCCCCACCAAAACCAAACATATTCTCAACCGTCCAACCATCCATCACCGGGAGAGCGTCACATTACATTTATAATGATGAAAGAGCAGCTTTTTATCCCAAAACCTTCCCCTCAAATATGCTTTCTGACTCATTCTGCCGGCTTTAGACGTCATCCTTCACCACACACCAAATGAAGGAACTGTGTGGTAATCAGGATTAAGTTAGGTTTTTTGTTTTTTCTCGTAAAGTATTGTGCGTCTGAGACGGGGGATGGAAGTGGCGTGACGGAGGGCAACGTAAAGCCCAAATTTCTGTGAATTTGCCGAAAATGAAGATCGCAGCCAGAGACAAAAGAGAGGGTGTGTCTGGGCTGGGGCTGGAGAATAAAGAGAGGGAGGATGAAAATTGATTTGTTTGGGGGAGGGGATGAGAAAGGGAGAGAGAGGATGGAGGGGGGTTAATGGGGGGGGGAAGGGTGAGGTTGAAAATTAAGATGACTGAATAATTTAAACAAGGAACAAAGATGTTTCTAGTTCTGCAAACATGTTTAAATAATCTGACAAACCCTTCATTACTTTCTTTTCCTGTTTCTGCACATATACTCACCCCACGTGGTCTGATTTCATAAAAAGTAACGAAATCCTTTGCAAATTAATTATTCTGAGATGATTTGGCTGTTTTGAGTTCCTGTCTGTGTACAGATGTGGTTTGTAAAATGAAACGTGTAAAGTTTAACGCTAACAAACACTCGTGAGTTTCGCAGTATCAGGTTGTTGTTTTTAACTCTTCTTATGAAACGTCAATTCTTCCTGTTTTTTCTTGCAGTTCAGTTCATGTTGACTCTAGAATCTAATCTGTTCAGAATATGGGCCAACACGAGACACAAACAACCCATCTATATTAGGGTTAACCTTGAAGAGATAAAGATGTCAGCCTGAGGTTGAATGATGTTTGAAAACCCTGAGTTGGACTAAAACTTAAACAAACCTGTATTAATCTCACTCTTTACACATTTAAACTCTTAAATGTGCAGATTTGATTTGGTCAAAATATTGCAACTTTACAAGTACTTTTTTTTTATTTCATTTAATTAAAATAAAACAAAGTTCAACATAACACAATATCATTAAAATGAAAAAAAAAAACTTATACTGTCTGTCCCCATTTAACAAGAAAATATCTAATACATACACCCCTAAATAAACAAAGAATTCATACCCTAACAATCAGCAAAAAAAGAGAAAAAGAAAGATTTACAATTATTCAAACTTATATGAATGCTTATTTGTTTTCATATTTTGTCAAGTTAGATTTTGCCATTCTTCTAAATAACTTAATAGAACCAGCATTTTTATAATCACTAGCCAAGTTGTTCCACAACTTTAGTCCTTAAACTGAAATACATCTCTCTCCAATTAATTAGAATTTTAGGTTTAACAAACATTTCAAATCCTTTAAGAGTACTTTCCCTCTTAATTAAATTGGATGTGTAATGTGTTTTTATGAGCCCTATACATAATCAGCAAAATCCTGTAATCAACCAACTCATAACATTTTAATAACTTCAACTGATGAAACAATATATTCAACATTACCATTATTGCCTAAAAACGTGTTCAGTGACTCTGAAAATCTCTAGTTTCTAAACATTATTGGCTGTTCTTTTTGAAGTTCAGTTGCAGGAAACGGATCTGACAACAGATACAACCATCCTATTAAAGATGTTAAATTAAATGTCTTTTTTCTAAGAAATAAGACGAGATAAGATAAAACTATTGATCCCACAATGGGGAATTTTGCACATTATTCAGCTCATTACAAGAAGAGGCTGAAATAAAATAGAATAAAAAGAAAATCCTGTATATGTACATAAAATATATAACAATGCACATAGACTTATACACACACACATACATCAACCCACAGAAATTCAAGACATCTCAGTGTATTCCTGTGAGGAATATATTTGTAAATGAAATAAAAGTTACAAAAACTAAAGGTCACAGCACCTATCTCCTGGACATTTTGATTTATGAACAATTGAAATAAAGTGTCTAGAAGTAGATTGAAAAATAAAAGAGGAAAACAATAATGTGCTTTATGCTGAATCAACAACAAAACCAAAAAATAAAGAAAGGCTTAACGAGACGTAAAAATTCCACTTTGTAGCAGCTGATTATGATGATTTTATTATTATATCGACTCATAATTAGGTGTTTGATTACTGTGGAGACAGATTCCCACACATCTTAGACTAAAACAATAAAAATAAATAACTTTTTAATATAGTTTATGTTTTGAAATGATGGGAACGATTCAGAATTTCATATTTTTACAGCCTTTCATTTCGCATGACAGAAACCATAAACAGTGTTTACACTTGACTGATTGTTTTGTTTTGTTTTGTTTGTGTGTCTCCTCAGCATACCTCCCTGTCAGCCAGCCGCTCAGAGAAAGGTACGGGCTGGTCGAGCCGCTCGCTCGGCGCCCGATGTCGAAACTCCATCGCCTTGTGCTCTGACGAGCAGCCACACATCGGGAACTACCGACTACTTAAAACCATCGGCAAGGGCAACTTCGCCAAAGTCAAGCTGGCTCGGCACATATTAACCGGCAGAGAGGTAAACTGAAAAAAAAAAAAAAAAAAAGTTGGAGCAATAACTACTAAAAGTCGCTCTCCTTTGGAACATCTTTATTCTAGAATAAAATAAGTTCATAATAAAATCCTGGGGTAACTTCCAGGATTTTTGGGTCTGGATCAAAGTAAAACCCTTTAAGGGTTTGAATCAGTCGAGTGTTTTCTTCATGCAGGTTTTAGTTTGGTTCTGTTTTAACACGGTTTGCTTTCTTATAAAACTCCTGACCTACATTAGTGAAGCTGATATCTCCATGCTCAGGAAGCATCATCATCATGTGAAAGCTGCTGTAACAAAAACACATATCCAGGTTTTACATTCAGTCTTTGACCTGTTATGTAGCACATTTTACCTTCTGTCATTTAAATCTAATAAAACCATCAGATTGGACTTTGTGCTCACTTTGTTGTGTTTTGCTTCATGGTACACTGAAAGTGCAGCATCTAGTAAAAGAACGATTACACAGGGAGTGATTCCAGGGTTCCCCAGGAGCCTTAAAAATCTTAAAGGCATTGACTTCTTCAATCCAATAAGGCTTTAATTGTAATAGGATGATTGTAAGTAGTGTCAAATATTAAAATAATTGGTAACATTTATCTTTTTAAATAATTTACCAGATACTTGTTTTAGCTCGTTAAAATAAACATTTGAGTAAAATTGTCGCTGTTTTTTTTTTTTTTTTCAAATTTGTTTATTTATTGTCTTAAATTTAATTTGAAGTAGCATCTTAAAAAGTCTTACATTTAATTTGCCTTAAGCTGTAGGAACCCTGTATTCAAATGATGCTTTTCAGGATTTATTAAATGATTTTTCTCTTTTCTTTCTTCATTTTTTTCCTCAGGTTGCGATAAAGATCATCGATAAAACACAACTTAATCCAACCAGCCTACAGAAGGTGAGTCAAACTTTGTTACTGTGCTGTTTGATTTATGTTCAACTTATAAGGTCACTTTTTTTTACTTTAGTCACACAAATCAGTCATTTTGTACTTTTAGGTTTTCTTTTTTATTTGTATGTTTAAAGGTTAGAACAGAATAATCTTTGACTCGATCTTATTTAGTTTTCCAATCTGCAGGATTGACAATATTTAATTCATGAGTTATTAAGCATGAGTAAACAATGAGTATGTTGGTTTTGGAAGTAATTAGTCTTTTATGTTGTGTTTAATTTATAGCTTATTAAATATAAACCATTCCTAATTAATGATGTTTTCAAGGTTATATAAACATTTATTAATGATTAAGTAAGGTTAAATAAGTTATACTTATTATAAATTGCTACCTGAAAAGGATAATAAACTGTTGGGCTCAAAGACTTCTGTTTTAAATAAAAATGACCTAATTTAGTGTACAATAAGGGTCAACAACACTGATTAAAACGTCTAACATTTATAGTAAAGCTAATAGCAGTCAAATCCATATTAATACTTTGTTGACAAGTTTTTTGTACAGCTCAGGTCTGCTGTGTCCAATATAAAGTGTGAAGGTAAGGCTCAGGACCTATATTTTAAACCTGAACAATCAGCTGGTTATCTGCAGCAGTAAAGTCAGTCACCCTCAGTGTGCAGTTCTCATGGTTTAAATAAAAGATTCTTTGTTCACAAACAGCCCCGGTGACCAAACTTTGGCCTCGTCTTGTTTCTTTGAGTTTACTTTAACCGCCACCGCAAAAACATTCCCATCACACACATCCCATTGATAAATTATCTTCAGGTCACCTGTTCAGGTCCACTTGTGAGTCAGCTGATGGGAAAACATTTGATTCATGGGAATAGTAAGAATAATTGGTTCTGCTTGATAAATCCTATGCTACTACTGTTTTTGGCCGTAAAAAACAGAATAACTGAAATTTTATGTATGATTTTTTTAATGCGCTAAAGAAAATGTATGTTCTTTTTTTATTGTCAACAAGAGAATAAATATGTAATAACTGTATACTGCTGGGCGATATGGCCAAAAAAGTGATCACGATTAATTTTTTCATATTGTCGGATCACGATTAATATCACGATTTATTTTGTTAACCTAAAAAGTGACTGAAAAATAATTTAACAAATAAATAGCTACAGAAATATAAAAAATTATAATGGCTGTTATTTCACTTTCACTAATATAACAAATAGCTGTGGTTCAGTAGAACATTAAAGTTTTTTGCAAGGTATCTAAAGATATTTATTTACCAAGAAATAAAAACATTTATGTTTAAATCATAGAATCTCACATTATTAAAGTTATCCTTTTTGTAAAATTAAAGTTTTAGAATAGAATTTCACATTAAATATGCCATAAAGAACCATAAACCCTGCAAACAGCAACAATTTGTGCACACTTGCTAACTGAATAGGATCTAAGCTCATTATTTACTTTATTATGGAAGGAACCCCCACCACCCCTCCTGTTTACAGTGCTTACAGACAGTGCTGTTTCATTTCTTCTGAAAGAATATCTGATTCTGCAGATGACAAAATGTTGGATAAACTCCCAGCTTCTGAGTGTTCAGGAGTTTGCAGCTTCTCACTTTTCTTTTTTTTTTTCTCTCTGTCTCTCTGTGTGTCGGGAGGGGAGCTCAGAGCTGCTGTTAGCAGGTAACGGCAGGTACAGGAAGCCACAACGGCCAAAATACCTCAGAAACTTGCCCAAATAAGTGAACTCTGAGTTTCAGCGTTTTATACTGGATTACTTGGGTTAATTCTGCCGAATCCGTCTGCGTTTCCTTAGCAACTTATAAACAAAGTGGAGCAGGAGAAGGTGGATTCTGATTGGCATTTCTGCCATGTTTGATCGAGTAATTCGCTCACAGCTGATCACTGTGATCGACCTGAATTTTTCTCAATCAAATAATCGCCCAGCCTTATAACTGTATATGTTGCATTCTTCCACTCTGTGAAAGTGGATAATCTGTGTGAAAACGAAGCGTCTCCAGGTTTCACTTTGACAAACAGAATTTGGTGAACAGCTCTATCCATCCATCTAACAAAAAGGAGGTGTTGGTGTGCACGCAGGACACAGTTTAGGCTGCTTTTTAATGCTGTGAAGTGTATTCTGTCCCTCACCCAGGCCCCTTCAGCCAAGAGCTAAATTCCAGACGAGCAAACAAAAGAGGCGGTGGTGTCGGGACAGGGAGGTGGGGCTGGTTTGGGGCACCGGCACAGAAGGCAGGGACCCGAAGAAGACGCGATACAGTGCAGAACCAGAGACAACGGGCTCCTGTTTCCGTGTGTCTAGACCTGTACGGATGAAAACTCACAAATACACTCGGTGCATCACACCCTCCAGCTCTGCCTTTGTGTGATGCCATTATCTGCGTTGGTTCTTTAATTTAGTTTCTGCTGTGTGCTTTTGTTGTTATTGTGCAGTCCGTACGGGAATGATTGGACAACAAAGAGACGAGAACACACACAGAACGTTTTCCCACAAGGCCCGTCTTCAAAGCATCGATCGTACAGTACAAGAAAAGTTTGATGCTTTATGTTTGGCTCCAACTTTTCATTTTGTATCTCCCTCTTTTGCTCCTGTGCTGATTTGGTTACCATCAAAAATTAGCATTTAATCAAGATTAATCAGGACTCCTATGATGTGGGTAACGATGGTATTCCAATGAGCTGTGATGATATTATAGGACCCATCACATCAAACTGAGAATTGAGTCAAATTTGGTCAAATCACATTTTCAGATTTTTGATTTTTAAGCTAAATTTTGATCCCTGGATCACCCTGATATCATGAGAGGTAGTCTTCCCAATCAGGATAACCCACTGATATTTGATCTGAATTCTCTTTTAAGGTTTTTCTAATGAGGATTATTTGACATTATTATAAGGAGGAAACCTCAAACAATATTTGGATATTAAGATTTAGAAGAAAAAATGCTTTGTTAGCTTGTGGGAAAAAAATAATTAAATAAAGGCTTTTCTGCTCAAACCATGGATCCTTAAATAGTTTTAAAAGGCATTGAATTCACCAATCCAAAAATAAGGCCTTAATTAGTCTTAAGATGTCTTAAACCAATCTTTCTGATGTCTTTAAAATGTTAACACATTGTAGGATCATTGTAATTTGTCTAAAGTATTATAACAATTAGTGACATTTCTTTTCTTTTTTTATAATTTACCGAAATCTTCTTGCAGTTTGTTGTTCTGTTAAACATTTGGGTAAAATTATCACCAACTGTTTTTTTTCCCCATTTGTGTTTATTGCGAATTTGTTTTTTAAATTTTATTTCAAGTGGCATTAAAAAAAGGTTAAATTTAACTTGCATTAAGCTGTAGGAACCCCGTCCAAAAAAAAAATTGTAGCTACTGCTCAAAATGCTTTTGAAGTTTTTTCACATATTTCATTTAAACGCCTTGTTAATAAGGTATTTATTCATTATATTTTGACAAATTGCACTTGTTGCAAACATTTTAGCCAATGCACTGTAAATAGTAAACATTAACTGAGGAGCTGTGCACATTTATACTCACTGGAGTCAGCGCTCATTTAATTTTGAAACCCGTTAACAAACAGCCGTTCACGACCAGTGCCCTAATGTTGGAATACTTGTTTGTCTCATCGTTGGTGTTTGTAAAAATCGTTGGCTTGTAAAAAGAAGTGTGTTGAGTACTTTATGTATTTTGTGTGAAGCAAGTGTTTATTTTTACAAGTCGTTCAGAAAAATGTCATCAGTACTTTCTGTTTTGTTTTTTTCCACCCCTGCATGTCCTGACGTGTGTGAGCATGGTAAATTATTAAGGAAATAATATCATATATTATATCAGGATGAAGATGACAAACATTAACATTAAAGGCAAATGACTAATTATAGGTTTGGCATTCTATGAAGGAATGCATATTGCCCGCCATAATTTTAAATAAAGATGAGAAATGATGAAGTTGCAGTCAATTTGGTCAAACGTTAAAAATAGCATTTTAAGAAATGTTACATTATCTAACATTAGGCTTTCATGGTTCAAGACATACGGCGAGCAATAACAATCCAGATGCATTAAAAAAATGCTGTTTGTCTTTGAGTTGCTTTGAGTAAATCTTTGCAGAAAACCCTTTAGAGCTCTGACTGGTGCTGATTTGTTGGACAGGACACAATGGGACAAACAGAAGAAATGCAGCCCAAAAGGAGGTGGAGGGGTCAGAGACTTAATGAGAAGCTAGTAAAAACAGAAAACTGAAGGGACCACAGCTGTGCAGCTTCTGCCGTGTTTTGGTGCTTGGTTGCTTCTCACAGCCCCACTGGGAGCAGGAAATACAAATCCGAGGATTAATACCTGAGTGTGCCTGGCAACTGTGACGCAGAGCCGTCCCTGTGGGACAGAATCAGGAAGTGTTTAGATTAGGAGGAGGTCGATACAAAACGGCTATGGTAGTTATTCTGCCACAAATGTAGATCAATTATGTTGACGATATCCAATTATTCTTCTGAAAAGTCATTAATAGGCCTGTCATGATACGTTTTGCTGGACCATAATTTATCTCAGAAATTATTGCGATAAATAATATTGTTTGGAGACCATTTTAAAGTAATATCATGATAAAAGTGTAATAATTCAAGTACATCATCTCACAGATCAATAAGAACATTTACCTCTGGAGGTGGAAGATATTTTAAATATCCAAAAATAAACCAAAATGTGCCACATGAGGTTGTTCTACCAGTGGCCTTCAAACTCTCTAACGCTTCCCAAAACAGATGAAACTAGATCATCTGTATATTTTATTATTTTTAGTCTTTATTTGATATTTAATTTACTGTATTTTACACTTGACACTCACCAAACATGCTTCTCTCATTACATACTGTACACATTTTCTTAATATTTTTATTGTACATTGTTTATGTGTACATAAGTCTGCTTATTTTGTAATACTGGGTGTTTATACTTATTTTATTCTAGTGTGCTTATTTCTTTCTTTTCACATTTCTCTGATCTGAACAGTTGCAGCTGTAATACCTGTAATTTCCCTCAGGGATCAATAAAGTATTCTGATTCTGATAAATAAACTAAACAACATAAATGAACCCTAACTCTAACAAAAATTCACTTAAATAAAAAATCAAAAACCACTCAAAACTGAAACAGTAAATAAAATGAATTATGTCTGTAAACAAAATTTCCCTTTTAAAAAAAACAGGAATATGAAGAAAACAAGCAGGCTAAAGGAAATGATCGACCATTTTAATTTCTCATTCAATTTATTCATTTATTGATAGTCACTCATTAACTTTTTTGTTTTTTTTAATTCAAAAACTCAACATGAGCTCTGGATTTTAAGTCTGTGTTTTGTGTCAGAATCTATTTCCAGATGTTATATCTAATATCTTAAGTTATCCAACATCTCAGCCAGAGGTGGGCGCCGATTAAATTTCCCACTTTTTGGTCCGAAAGGTAAATAAATGAAAGAAAGGGCGAAGCAACGGAGGAGTGTTTCGTCCTATAATTCTGCTCAAAGCTCAGATGAACAGCTGATGCCCCGTGCACTTAATTCAATTACACACATTCCCAGCTGACCTATCTGTGTTTACGACTGTTGGATGTCTGGTTTTATTTTAAAGGAAACCTAATGGAGAAAAATGGAAACCAATAAAAAATGTTTAATTTAGTTAGACGATAGTCTATCTGGTTCTGCCCTCTTTATCTTCACCCAGACTAAAAATAATAGACAGGATGCCAAATTACTGCAGCTGTGTGAACAGGTAGATCTGTACAACTGAGACACACAAACTTTAAGTTACTTAACAGGAAACGGAATGATTTATTTTTAGTTTTTCTCAACACAAGTGAAGAAATCTGTGCGATTGTGACGGCTTTACAGGAAGAAGCTAACTGTTTGTTTTTCTCTGGGTCCACTGAGTGTCAGGAATCTGTCTCCACTCATGCAGAGAAAACACAAAGTGTTACAAATACTTTCCCCTGAGAAGCTGTAAAGTAATGTTCCCGTGAACGAGTTGTCACTTCATTCGAATCGGACAAATCATTTTAACACGTCGCTCAAACAAAAGCCTGGCTTTTTGTAAATTCTAAGAAATAAATTATGAAGAAAACGTGAGTGATCCCTTCTCTGAATAAATAAGGAAATAAAAAAGCTCAGTTTTTCTCTCCCTTTTGAATGATTTTCTTTTTTTTTCCTGAATCAATTCCTGTTGCAAAATTTCTACCTGTTTGGCTCTGACTCATTCCCTCTAATTTTTTTAATGGAGTTTAGAGACGGATTCATTACTTTAATTGAATGACAAGATGAGGCAGCAGTTTGGAGCTCAGTGATGGATGAGGAGGTTGGGGTGGGGCGGGGGGAGGAAGAGGAAGAGAAGAACACCCCAGAGAGCAGGTCAAGGCATCATCAACGGAAATCTGTCTTTAGTGATCCAAGGTCTTCAGGGAGTTGATTTTTGTTGCCAGTTCACCCAGTTAGTTACAAAATATGTTTGTTACCTTTTGTTTTTAATCAGAATCTTTATTATTGTTAAAATGAAAACAAACTGAATACAACTAAAGAGGAAAGAAGAGTCTAAAGCAGGGGTCTCCGACCAGTAGCTAACAAACTCAGATTAAAAACATGATACAATAATAAAGTCTTTCCAAAGTGCAACTTGTTGGCTTTCAGGAACACTCAAAGAAATGTAGAGAAAACATTGTGGAAGTCAGTGAATGTTACTTTTATTGACCAAGAACAGGGAAAAACAATATGGAATCCTGATGTGACAGGACATTTTATATTTTATTTTGTGTCGTTTCGACAGACGATTTGAATCATTATTAAAACTAATGTGATGTTTTCAGCAGCCGTGGCTCCATTGGTTGTCTGCCAATGGAAGGTCAGTGGTTTAATCCCTGACTCCCTCAGTCAGCTTGTCAAAGTGTCCTTGGGCAAAACACACCCCGGATGCTTTCATTGGTCCATTAGTGTGTCTATGATGGAGAAAAAGTGCTGCACAAGCTATAACCTCTAGCTAAAGCGTGAAAGGGTGACAAAAGCATGAATGTTTATGAAATGATTGATTATATTCCACTTCCTGGGTTAAACAAACAGCTTTTAACTGAAGGGTACACATTAATTTAACAGATTATCTTTATTTATCGTATTTTTTTTAATGATTCTTTGTCTCCCTTTCAGCTGTTTCGAGAGGTACGCATAATGAAAACTCTCAACCATCCAAACATTGGTGAGTTAAAGCACACAAAATGGTTTAATGTGTTTAAAATGAGTAAATATCTGTTTATTTTAACATCTCATTCTTTGTTACAGTTCAGCTGTTTGAGGTGATTGAGACTGAGAAGACACTTTACTTGGTTATGGAGTATGCTAGTGGAGGTGAGCAACCAAACCAGTTAGATTAATTACTTCTTGTTTAAAATTAAACAAACTTAATATTCTAAGCTACAAACTCAGCTTTCATTGGTGAAGCTTTACATGTGGAAAATTCTTCCCTCTGCTCTAATTTTTGTGCTGTTTTGTTACACAGCTGCTTCACATGCATTCTTCTATCTTTGAAGCTTTCTTTATTTTTCTTTTCCTCCCCCCCCCCGTGATCTTTTAATCTTCTTTTGAAGTTCTGTCTGTGACTTCACCAACCTAATAAGGAGATGACAGCTGACGTTCTTCACTCTTCACAACTTTGCCAAATTTAGTACAAGAGAGGTCAAAAGATTTGATCCTATAATGTGATGCTCAGTGTGGTTTTATTTTAACAAATGTGTTTTTTGATATTGCTAAACTTGATCTCATCAGTAGGGATGTAAATTATCAGAGTTATCACAATACAATATATTGATTTGTTGCATTGACAATATGATATTTCTCAACATCACAAAGTCTGCGATCGATATGATGCAAAAAATTCCCATCTAACATAATTGGTTGTGTTAGATGGACATATATCGATTCACAACAAGAATATGATGACGATATAGATCAATATTTTCATTTTGCCTTGATATAACTGAATACAGAACCATTCAAATCGATATAGATTGATGTATCGTTACACCCCTAACGACAATATGGATCAATTTTTCATTTTGCCCCGATTTAATTGATTTAATCACTTAATCAATATATCGTATTGTTAGACCCACAGGGGGTAGGGTGGTCCACATCCAGTCGGGGGTATATAGTGATGCTTCAGGTTAATTTTCATGTTCACTGTTTTTGTTTTTGCAGGTGAAGTTTTTGACTACCTCGTGGCTCACGGTCGAATGAAAGAGAAAGAGGCCCGGGCCAAATTCAGACAGGTTAGTAAAACCTCCCGTAAAAAAATAAATTCATTTCAGTTCAAATCTGAATTTTACAGAGTTTTCTTTATAGTTTTTGGTTTTTCAGTCAGTGCAGGTATTTAAATATTAAAACGAAGATGCTTGTTTATTAGGGCTGTATTAGAAGAAACTGGTGATATGATACATATCATGATATATCATGATATATCACAATACCGTAAGCAAGATGATATATTGCTATTTTTTTTGCTCCAAAAGATTCTAATTTTAAAAAACTCAGTATAAAGCGCACATTTATTTTTATGCAATCAGAAGAACACTGCATTCATATTGACATTTCTTCTTACATCCTCCATTAGAATAAAAATCAATACTGTATCAGGCAATGACATATCACGGTATTTCAGTGTATCAGTATTTTCTTACACCCCTATTTGTTTAACTAGTTTGTTAGATAAACAGTAGGTGTTAAGATTTCCTTTATTTAATTTCCCCTCAGATCGTCTCAGCCGTGCACTACTGTCATCAGAAGAATATTGTTCACAGAGATTTAAAGGTCAGTTTAAGTGGTTTGTATGAATTATCTGCATTTTGCAAACTGCTACAACAGAAATGGGGTAAATATTATTAATTATGAGTCTTTTGTGTATTACTTTGATATCCTTGATGTAAATTTATTATCCTATTTTCATCTTCCTAAAGAGATAAGAGTGTGTAATTTAAGTAATTTGTTTGTAATGTCTTCCTTACCCAAAATAAATATATGTTTGACTCATGACAAGTAGGACACTGTTTGCAGTTCTGATTAGATAAAAAGTTTATATATTCTCTTCATCTCCGTTGTTGTCCTGCAGGCTGAGAACTTGCTGCTGGACGCCGACTCCAACATCAAAATAGCCGACTTTGGTTTCAGTAACGAGTTCACGGAGGGCAGTAAGCTGGACACGTTCTGCGGCTCCCCACCTTACGCCGCCCCAGAACTCTTCCAGGGGAAGAAGTACGACGGGCCAGAGGTGGACATCTGGAGCCTGGGCGTCATCCTGTACACGCTGGTCAGCGGGTCGCTGCCGTTTGATGGACAGAACCTGAAGGTTTCTACTTTCTCTTATTTTAATTAATCATTGAAACATTCAGCTCTGTTATTGTTATGTTTCTACTTTTGAAAACAGGTTTTTTTTAAATAGTACTTTTTGCTACTTGGTTTCTTCTCCAGGAGCTGCGGGAGCGTGTTTTAAGGGGGAAATACCGCGTGCCCTTCTACATGTCCACAGACTGTGAGGGAATCCTGCGCCGCTTCCTGGTCCTCAACCCAACGAAGCGCTGCTCCTTGGAGGTAAACGAAAATCTTTACTGAACATAAATGTCAGTGTTTATTATTCAACTGAACTTTATTTTGTTTAAATTATCTTCATGAGTCGTTTTCTCTCACATTTCAGCAAATAATGAAAGATAAGTGGATTAATGTTGGTTATGAAGGCGACGAGCTGAAGCCGCATTTACAACCTGAAGAGAACTTCAGTGATACTAGTCGTGTTGGTGAGAGCCGTTTTTATAGTTTCAATTATTTATTGAGAATCCTATACAGGAAAACAACCTTTGGACAAACTGTCCTGTCAGTCAGAAGAGGAATGTCCCAGTTATTACACATTTAAAAAGTATCTTAAACAGTTTCTTAAAGGTTCCCAGTCATGTAATCATTGAATAATTTTATTGTAATGTCATTTGTCTGAATATGTGTCTGGATTTTGTTTGATATTGTGATCTTGTGTTGTGGTGTTTTTTCTGAATACCTTGTGTTGTTTTGTCTTCCTGCCTCAGGACTACAGCTATAAATTAGTAACTATGATATAATCTAGCTCATCTATACAGATTTATAAAATGGTTCATTAATGTGCACTGTCGAGAATATATATTAGTGGTGCAACAATACATGTACCCGTATCGAACCGTATCAAACAGTGCTTTAGGTTCAATACACACTATGTATGAACAATACACACTATGTATGAACAATCTTCTGAATAACAGAAATCTGTTATTCTGTTGTTAATATCTTGGTTTTGATCAGGTTTTATCTGCAACATAATCATTTAGATTTTAACTAACTAACTTTCTTTTTTTCTTCATAATTATCACCAAACTTGTTGGGATTTTAAGAACCAAACTGTTTTTTCCAGATGTGATGGTTGGGATGGGATTCGGCAGGGATGAGATCAGAGAGTCTCTGATCAGTCACAAGTACAATGAGATCACTGCCACGTACCTGCTGCTCGGACGCAAGAATGAGGTGAGTTTTTACCTTTTAGTACTTCCACTGAAATACAACATACTGAGGATGCTTAACGAGTAAAGATGATATGTAATATTTTATATGTAAATAGAAATAACTGTATTCCAGCCTGGTATTAATTCATACATGAACTGGGTTATTGCTTTATAAAAACACCCCATCAGTGTTAAAGTTGAGTTATTTTATTGTCATTCTGACTTTCAGGCGGAGACCACCGAGTCTCGATCAGCCAGCAGTCTGAGTCTAGCTCGAGTCCGCCCAGGCACCATTTCAAATGGAACAAGCAAGCACTCATCGTCCTCTTCCTCCTCCGGAGCGCAGTCTTCCTCCTCTGGACACAAGCCGCAGCGCAGCGCCTCCACCTACCACCGCCAGAGACGCCACTCCGACTTCTGTAGGTTTACTTTTGGAGTCTGGAACACTGTGCCGTTTGTTTTGTTTTTTAAACATTTGAGCCTGAAAACAGGAATTTTTGTGCAGTTTATTCTAATGAAACGACTTGTGCCGCCATCTTGGTAGGTGCTACGTGTATCTAGAATTTAAATAAAGCTGTTTCTTTGTGTTTCTGAATTGATGATAGCATATATATCCCTCTCTCACACACACACACACACACACACACACAGTGTTAATGTGTGGCTTCAACATGTTACACAATGAGAGGTGTAGCACTTAGCAAGATGGTGTCCATGACTCTCCACAGTCGTTCTTGTGAGGTATTTTTGTTTCAGTGAATTTGAGAACCACAAAGGAAAAGTCTGGATGTACTGTCTAACAACGCTCAGATGTGACATCAAAGAGTGAGCGAGAAGTTTTCTTCATGTCTGAGAATTTGGGCTTTTCCCGTTTCAGGTGGTCCTGCGGCTCCAGGGTCCGCTCACCCCAAACAAAGTCCCAGCGGCGAAGGAGCGGGGCTCAAAGAGGAGCGACTGTCGATACGCAAGCCGAGCACCACCACCGTGGGCTCCCGTAGCATCCCAACGCCCTCCAGCCCCATGGTTAGCTCCGCCCACAACCCGAATAAAGCCGAAATACCCGACAGGCGCAAGGAAGTGAACTCAACTACGGTAGGTTGGTTTGAGATGTCGACTGACTGACTGATCAGTACTCCAGGTACAGATGGCAGGGACCTCTCAATCTGCCTAATCCAGTTTCTTCAGATTACAGCTCCTCACTTCAGGAGACTACGAAGCACGCTCAGATTATTGAGATTACCTTTTTAATGTTCTGCGCAGCAGGTGAAGGAAACCGGGTTTGAGTTCTTCACTAAATTAAACAGCTTTTGTACAGTGTTTGATAAACCAGAACTCTGTACCAAAATAACAGACTGATGTGTAACATACAAAATTAAATCAGATTAATATTATTATTATTATTTCTCCAGAACAACATTCCTGCTCGTGCCATGACCCGAAGGAACACTTATGTGTGTACGGATCGAACGAGCACCGATAGACACTCCCTGCTTCAAAACGGCAAAGAGAACAGGTAAAAGTTATGTTTGATTCTGGGTCTGCGTTCATTTGTTTGTGCTGTTAGCAAAATAAAAAAAAAGAAAAACATCTCCTGAATCACAGGACAGATTTTAATTAGAGGTGCAACCACAGCTAAATCCAGGTGGCTGCCACAGTCAGCTGACTTGCAAAAGCATAATTAATTTTTAAATATGTCATCAGTGTGCTCTCATAAATTAGTCAGTTTTTACAGGCTTTAATTTATTTATTAGTGTTTGGATCACAGCTAATATGCAAATATATTTTCATGATTTACACAAGCCTCAACAAGCCGTCTTGCCAGTTTAAAAAAATAAACCCAAAAGATTAGAACTCACTTGTTTGAAGTAATTGC
The DNA here is from genome assembly GCA_031762495.1 of Anablepsoides rubrolineatus. Classification (NCBI taxonomy): domain Eukaryota; kingdom Metazoa; phylum Chordata; class Actinopteri; order Cyprinodontiformes; family Rivulidae; genus Anablepsoides; species Anablepsoides rubrolineatus. The sequence continues at coordinate 22,878,421 of JARVGW010000624.1, read as the reverse complement.
AAGTCAATATGATAAACACAATAAATCTTTAGGTACAATGTTTTCACTTTGTTCAAACAGCCAAGAGCTAATTTGTCAAACGGTGCCGCTGTCTGCGTTGTGCCAGCTTAAAATTACACCTGAGTTTATACCTAAACTTTGTAAACAGCTTCAGGGGTTCTGAGTTATGAAAAACATTTGTTTTGGGAGAGAGGACGTGGGAAAAAGATGCTCAGATTCAAGCTATCACTGAATTATTCTGTTCGATTTAAAGCATCAGCATTAAGATGATAAATCACACAAGTTTTATTTTTTTTTATTTCAAACATGCATTTTATTCTCATGTTAAACTTTAGTGGATTCAGACTTGTTAGCCTCTTGCATGAGTGTGTTTGTGTATCTGTGAGTTTTTGTACCCAGAACGAAGCGTCTGTTGTTATGACAGATGGCTGTCTGCTCCTCAGTCTCAGGACATCACGAGCTCCGGCTCCTCTCCTTTACTTCCTTTGGTCACTTTCTCACTTTCATTCTGGCCGGCATGACTTTCTGTCCCCGTGTCTCTTTAAGGCTCTGAGATTTTTGTCTCTCAGAGGTTTCTGTCTATCGTTTGACCTTGGATAAAAAAAACGTCTGAACAGATGGAGGGATGCGGGCTGAAAGGGTTTTATCTAATAAATACAGAACCATTGAAGGGATGCCAAAGTTTTAGATTTAGATTAATCTTATGTTGAGAAATGACCACTATAGCTCACGTTACACCTTAAATAACGTGAAATTGTGATATCCTGTGTGATCTATAAGCATGTGATAACGTTGAGTTATGGCAGCCATCTTGAATTAGCAAACAAGCCCACAAAAGCGAATTTTTTTAAATGAAAGTAAAACGGCAACATGAAGGACTTACTGTAGAAATATTTTACAAAACTGGTTGCACAGGAGAGTAAACTACAAAAATGTTGCGACGCCAGTGTGACGTCATCAGATTCACAAATATGTTGGTCAAACAAAGAGACAAAAAGAGTCCGTCTCCACGTGTTCCTGTTTCCTGTCTTGTTTATTTTTGGCTCTTTTCTTTCTTTTTTTACTTGTCTTCTTGACTTTATCCAACTCCGGCAAGCACTCCCACCTTCCCCTGACCCCCACAGTGAGTTTTATTTGACAGCCAGTTTCTATTGACGTTAAACGATTTTACTCAGCAACAGCTGCTTTTATACTTAACTCATCTAATGGATCTGTCCCACTTGAACTCTGTGTGGGTGTTATCTAGAGCGTTATGAAAAGCAGCCTCAGGCAACCAGTCAGGAGTGTGTGTGTGTGTGTGTGTGTGTGTGTGTGTGTGTGTGTGTGTGTGAGTGTGTGTGTGTGTGTGTTTGACAGTGTTGAGCAAAGGTAAGGTATTCATATGTGAGATGATGGAACACAACGGCTCATAAGGAAGAATTTAGATTAGAGACCAACCTTTGGTCAATGTGGCGACTATTAAAAACAAACTATTCTTTAAAGCATTTGCATATTTTAGAGTAGAATAAAAACAAATATATGTTTTCTGTAAAAAAAAAAAAAAAAAAGCAAACACTAAAGCTTAAAGATTGCTGGAAGAAGCCAGAACCCACTAACTACAACAGACAAATACTAGCTGAAAGCCACATGTAGCAAAATTATACATATAAGTTGAAAATTGCTATCCAAAAGCTAAGGGTAGCAAAAAATCTAGCTAAAAGAAAGGGTTCAGTAAATGTAGTAAGACTAGTTAAAAGTAAGCTAAATTTGTACATACAAGCCAAAATTAGGAAAAGGTTCTCTAAAAGTAAAAAACAGCAAAAGATTAGCTAAAGAACAAATGCAGCAAAAGATAAGTTAATGCTAAATATTGCAAAAGATTAGTTTGAAGCTAAATATACTAAAAAAAACTAAAAGACAAATGTAGCAACAGGCTAGTTTGAAGCTAAATGTAGCAAAAGATTAGCTAAAGCTAAGTATTGCAAAAGATTAGTTGGTAGATAATTGTAGCAAAAAAGCTAAAGCTAAATGTTACAAAAGATTAATTTGAAGCTAAATGTAGCCAAAAAACTAAAAGACAAATACAGCAAGAGGCTAGTTTGAAGCTAAATGTAGCAAAAGTTTAGCTGAAGCTAAATGTTACAAAAGGCTAGTTTATTGTAGCAAAAAAATAGCTAAAAAAATCAATATAGCTACGGATTAGCTAAAGTTTAATTTAGCAAAACGCTAGCCTAAATCTTCAGGTTACAAAAAGCTAAAAGACATATGTGGCAAAATATTAGCTAAAGTTAAATGTTGTTAAAGGTTAATTTGAAGCTAAATGCAGTAATTAAGCTAAAGGACATGTAGCAAAAGATCAGCTTAAACTAAATGTTGCAAAAAGCTATTTTAAAGCTTAATGTAACAAAAAAGCTAAAAATTGCAAAAGCCCAGTTTGCCGATAAATGTAACAAAAGGTGAGCTAAAATCTAAAAGAAACATAGGCTTGGCTAAATGGAGCAAAGAGCTAGCTAAAAGTTAAGTAGGGAAACGTAGATCATTTAGAGCTAGCGTAAGAAGACATAAATAGAACCCGTACACAGAGTATTTCAGAGATCTAAACTTATACATATAAATATTTTATAAAATAAACAAACTTGTAATAGAGTTAAATGCTTCAAAAAGTATAAAAGTTTCAGAAACCTAAAAGTCTTAAAACTGAACTTCCATTTTAATTATTTATTTATTTATTTTTATTATATGGAATCAATTTTTTTTAATTTCTTAAACATTGAAATATTTAGAAGGAACTGATCAACATATCAAAACTGGCAGATCAAAAATGACAGAAAATGGATGGATGGATAATCAACATATTTTGCTCTGGTTTTCTGACAGCAGTTTTTTTTCCTCTGTCCTCTTCAGTACCTTATCCCACCGCCTGCCTCCCGCCTCGCCATCGACCCACAGCATCGCCGGCGCCTCGGGGGTCTCCTCCTCATCCTCCACACCTTCGTCCTGTCTCTCCAGGGGATCCACCGTGAGGAGCACGTTCCACGGGGGGCAGATCAGAGACCGCCGCACCCCCTCCCACACACCGCTGGCGTCGCCCGCCTCGTCTCACGACGCCAGCCCGCTGCCTCACGTCAGGACCCGGGCCACCACTAACCTGCTCAGCAAACTCACCTCCAAGCTGACCCGCAGGTAAGAGGAGAAGCCTGGGAGAGACGTTTCATCTTTTATGTTCAAGAAAATAAATGTATAAACTGGATATCATCATTTAGAAACAAACTTTTACTCACTTATTTGCAAACATTTTTAACCGTTTAGCTTTAAAGCTTTGAGACAGATCTCCTGAATGGATTTTATTTTTGTACAAATAGTGGATTTAAATGATTCCTTGGTATAAATATCATTTAGCTAACCTTGCTGCCTTTCACAGTCTCTTCCTTAACCAATACTAACATGCCAGCATTCCCACAATATAAGTTTATCAAGCTTCAGATCTTCACATCTGTAATTTAAGACCTGGATCTAATAGTAGTTTAACAACATTGTTTAAATTATATAAATTAAAGGGATCCACGATTAGTTGTAACATTAGACTTTATTTGATAAACATTTATTTTAACTGTAGTATAAAGACTGTAAAAATACTGGAGGCTGTTTAGTTTTTATAATTTTTTAGGACGGAGCCATTTTATTTACACACAAAGCATTCTGGGTAAATGATTAAGTTGATGCGTTATCAGTGCGAGGCTGCTAGCAGCTATATCCACCCTGAAGGTTAATGTTGGACAATCTCTGACGCTAAGGCTACCAGGCTAAACTGGGGTTCTTCTTCTTTATATTTTAAAAAAATGACAAAACTAAACAGCCTACAGTATTTTTACAGTCTTTATTTTACAGTTAAAATATATGTTTATCAAATAAAGTCTAATGTTACAACTAATCATGGATCCTTTTTTAAAGATGGATTGTTATTTAGACACTCCTGTCGTCTGGTTGCTTTTTTTAGATGCTGCCTCATTTCTTCAAGTTTTTACTGAAAGTTTTAACTAACGTTGGAAAAACAAAGATAACATTGCAGACAGTTGATGTGAATTTCTCTTCTTTTTTTTGCAAATGTCTCATGTTGAATATTTCTACATGTTTCCGTTTGGCAATTGACGGTTTTTCGTAAGTCGTAACACTTGCTGCTTACTTAACCAGAAACAATTTTTAAAAAAGAAATGAAGTCCTAACATCCTGCCCCATTTCAAGCTAGAGTTTAAAACTGATTATTTTAAAGTTGTTTTAGTCAAATGCAACATTAATGTCTTACACAACCTGTTAGTACTTGGGAGTGTGTGTTGTGGGTGACTCTCAGGTACTACCACGTAGGGTTGGGCATAATCGTATCGTGTGCAATTAATAGTCAGAAAAACACTAATCGATTACTTTTTGGCATTAATCGATTAATACGATTAATGCCACCAGGCAAAGTCCACTCGG
>JARVGW010000624.1:22789021-22830812 GCA_031762495.1 Anablepsoides rubrolineatus | reverse complement strand
GAAAGTTGTATTTGATTTTGAAAGTTTTATATGACTTTTAAAGTTTGATTTGATTTTATTCTGAAAGTTGGGTTTGATTTTATTCTGAAAGTTTAACCGTTTCGTCCTGTGACACTTGCCTGAGGGGTTTGCGGTCGATGCAGACTTTGTCGAAGATGTCTTTGAGGAACTGTGGGGCGCTCTCCTGCACCACGTGTTGGACCCGCAGGCGGGACTTCAGGTACTCCAGGAAGCGCTTCAGGAAGCCCACGAAGTGCTCGGCTGTTCTGATGGAGCCAGGGACCGCCTCTGATCCAGGAGAAAAACACAACACACCTTCAACGACAAACAAAAACACAAAACAAGCGTTTTGGGACCGAACAGACAAACCTTGCAGAATCTCATCAGGTAACACCGGGTTGGACAGGTAGACGTCTGTTTCTCGGGCCACGTTGGCTTCTTTCAGCCCCTCCACCAGCCGGCGGTACTCCAGCCTCAGCTTAGCAGCGTCTGTCTCCTTTATCCTACAATAAACTCATCTTTATAGTTTCACTTCAGCCTGTTAGTAAAATATCTGCTGGCAGTTCTCAGCTTACGTGTGGATGGTGCTCTGCAGCGTCTCCACGTTGTTCTGACAGCGGTCCAGCGTTCGTCTCGTTATGTTCACGCTCATGGAGTCGATGCAGACATTATCTGAGAGAAGGAATAAAGAAAGTGTGAGACGCTTCACTATTATTCACACTGATCATTTATGCTTCTGTACGTTTTTCACCATCTAACTTGTTCCATCATTTTTGTACCATTTCAATAATTCATATATCAAAACGTTTGACAAGTCTGCTATGACTTTTGTTATTTCAGATATTTATACTTTTTAGCCACTTTTTTGCCATTGAAAATGAGTGGAGTTGTTTTCAACATCCTTAAAATCCTTTAAAATGTTTCTAAATCTTTACAATATTTTACACAATTTGTTCTGGTTATACTCTTTTTTACTTTTACCTTTTTTCTGCTATTTCAACTAAAATTCTGATTTTTTTCCCACTATTTTTCTGCTTTTTTCTGCTACTTTGTGCTATTTATGCTTCTTACAGATGTTTTCAGCTATTTTAGCTCTTAGCTTTTAGCTGTTTTTAACTAGATTTGTGCTCTTTTTTACTGTTTTCCTGCAAAGTTAGGCTTATTTGTTTCTTTCAGCTTATCAAAGTGAGCTCACATTAACACTTTTCCTATTAAATATTTTCAGCAGTTTTCAGCAGTTTACAGCAGTTTTCAGCATGAAGCGTTCACGCAAGCATTTTCTCTATTTTCCAGTAAATTCTTCCGAACAGACACTGATAAATGTCCCGACCGATGTTGTGGGCCTCGTCAAACACCACCACAGACTTCTTGGCCAGTTCTTTGGACACCAGGTCAGCGATCTTGGGGTCCAGCAGGTAGTGGTAGCTGTACACCACGATGTTGGCGTGCAGAATCTGCAGGGAGGTAAAGAAACGCAGGAGAACGAGTCAGAGAAGGAAGAAAAAGAACAAAATCTGTCTCACTGTGTGAACGCTAAACAAGAATTCATTTTGAAATCGTTTTTTCTTTTTCAGCACGGAACCACAATTTTTGTTCTATTTCAACAATTCATAAATCAAAACTTTCAGCTCCTTCAGGACATTTCAGCTATTTATACTTGTTTAGCTGTTTCACCTTTTCATCCACATATTTCCTATTAAAAATGAATGGAGACGTTTTCATCTGCTTTCTGCAAATTCCAGCTCAACTAAGTTGGTAAAATTAAGCTTTTCCAAATTAAACTTACATTTTGATAATCATTATTTATTATACTATTTATATTTATAGATAATCAGTTTCTTTTTGCTCTTTTTGTTTCTGTTTCCATGTAAGTACATCTTAGCTGTTTTACTGCACATTATGGCCGTTTTAGCTGTTTCACAACAATTTGGCACTTTTACTTTTATTCTTAACTCATTTTTTACACAACTGTCACTACAACTTGTTTCTGCTACTTTGATTTTCTGTGAATTTTAGCTTTCTTCTACCATTTCAGCTATATTTGACTCCTTGCTGCTAGCTTTCTGCTAATTTCTACTTTATGCTTCTTTCTACTAATTTAAGCTCTATGTACTTTTTTCAGTTGTGTTCTGCTAATTTTAGCTGCTTTTAAGCTGTTTGTTGCTAAATTTAGCTTTTGGTGGCCTTTCTTTCATCTTCTCAAATTGAACTCACATAAACTTTTTTGTTATTAAACATATTCAGCTTGATTTCAGCAGCTATCAGAGGAAGTTTACAGCAAACTATATAACAAAAAAAGAAACAAACAAAACACAAATAAGTGAAATAGAACATGGGTCTAGTTAGGCATCCTTATTAAAACAGCAAAGATTTAACAATGTTTTTATACATTCTGTCAATTTTCTTATTTGAATTTGAGGCATATTTAAGTGATTTCAAATAATCCAGAAAGTAATTCAGAAAAGCAGTGAAGAATGGAGGAGTTTGTTCTAAACTCACAGAGTAACGAGCCAGATAATACGGACACCAGCCTTTCCTCCTGCCGAAGTCCTTCAGGTCGTCCAGGTTATAGATGCCAGCAGGAAGAGGAACCTGCCGCCCGACTGAGTCAAACTCCTGCAACAAAAACCAGAAATCAACAATGTGAGGTCTGACATCTGTCACACTGCTCTATGATTGAAGATTCTAGATAAACCAGATGTCTGTTTATAACTTTAAACTGTACATGGTGTACGTCGACGTATGCTGAGAATAACTTTTTCCCACCGTGATTCGTTAGCGTTTTTATTACTGATAGATTTTGTTTTTTTACCTCGTAGAATCGACAGGCCGGTAAGTTGGGGTTAGCGTGACGCTGCGCACGGATGTATGACGCGGTCAGACTGTGGCACTTCCCGTCAACCTCCTTCCCGAAGCGCAGAGAGCTGACCTGGTCACAGACGGACAGGTTTCAGACGTGGAGACGCTCAGAAAGCTTTGATGTGTGACAGATGTTCGTACCTCGGGGTGGATGCAGAGGTTCTTCCTGGAGGAGAGAGCCAGAGCCAGGAAGTTGTTCACCTCTCCGGTTTCTTTGGTGTAAAACTCCATCAGCTTCCTCAGCTCCTCCACAACCTCGTTATGAAAAAAAAAAACATTTTTTATTTATTGGTTTTTTTACACCTGAGCAGAAGAATTCTTCGTCTGATCCGACTCACCTTCTCGATCTCAGGAACTGTTCTGGAGCAGTAAATCAGTTTGGTCACGTCCAGCGGAAAGGCCTGAACAAAACAAAAACGCCACGTTCAAATGTCCATAAACCACCTGAAAGCCCCCCGAACACCTCGGGGACAACTCACCCTCTGATAGGCCACGATGAGGGACAGGAGGGAAATGGTCTTCCCAGTTCCTGATGGCATCTCCAGAACTCCATGACCCTGAACACAAACATCAGCTTCATCAGTCAGAAATGAGCCTTTTATTTCAGGAATAAAACAAAAACAAAAGAAAGGAGATGCTGATCTCTGCAGCTTAGGTCATCTGATCAAACCTGCAAACATATTCAAGTGGAACTGTTTCTTACAGTAACTTAAGTTTGTTTATAAATAAAATCTCCCACCTTTGCATCTAAAGTCCTCTTCAGCTCCAGCATGTAGGAGTACTGCTCAGGATAGATGTAATCATAGGGAAAATACACCAACAAGCCCTCGATGTTCAACCTGAAATATTCAATAAACAGTGATTACGTTACCAAAACTCCAAATAAATAACATAATAAAACTATCCAAACGAGTAAACAATAAAACACTAACAGTTTGCACAAAGTACAGCCGCTAATTCATACAAGCTAGCTAGTTTTAGTAGCATCGCGCTAAAAACACTCACTTCATTTTGACATGTCCTTTAACAAGCACCCGTCTTTGTTTTCTTTACTTTCAAAAGCCTGTTTTAAACGTGAATAAAACTAAAAAGAAATGAACCCCAAACTGCTTTTAAGCGCTGCTACAAACCGCTTCCGGGATTTTCTTCTTCGACGGTTGTTTTATCAGCGCTCACGCTCTCGAGCGCTCCGCTTTCATTTAACCATTGATAATAATAATAATAATAATAATAATAATAATAATAATAATAATAATAATAATATATGTCAATGAATTTAACTACCTTTAGGTTTTATCCAGCTATTTTGTTACTTTTAGCTCTTTTTTTCCCTACTGTCTAGTCCAACTTTTTCCAAGGGCTGCAGGCCAAATGCAATAACATGTAATAAAACTTTTAAAACTTTATTTCTCAGACAAAAAAATTGTCCACAACATAATAATAATAAAAAAAAAATAAAGCACATCAATAAAAAGAAAAACAATAAAACATTCATCAAGAAGCATACAAACAGCTATTCCAATATTTAAAAGAACTTGATGTATATCTTCCGTCACTATATGTTGCATATTTTAGCTTTTAATTACTGTTTAGATTATACTGACATTTTAGCTACTGTTTTGCAAATTTTACAATTTTTAATAATTGTTACATTTAGGTTTTAGCTACTTTTTTGCCTTCTTACAAGCTTTAATTTGACTAGTTTAGCTTTTTTCTACTATTGTGTGAATCTAATTTATTAGCTTGTTTTGCTCTTTTTTAGTTATTGCTTATTGTAGTTTTTAGCTGTCTTCCAAATTTTAGCTTTAAATATGGCTTTGATAATTTATTATTAGCCACTGTTTGTTACATTTTAGCTTTTAGTTAGTTTGCGTATTTTAACTTTTAACTACTGGATTGCAAATTATAGCTATATTGTTTTGCCTTCTTTGCCTCAAGCTACTGTATTACTACTTTTAACTTTTTCCTATTTTGTCAATTTTATCTTATAAATTACAAAGTATACTTAGAATCTTTACTTTTTAATTTATGTATAAAAATAGCTAAGCTTATTTTAACTGTTGTAGTTACTTTTTGTTACCGCTAGGGGGCGGTAAAGACTAATAGATCCAAGGAGTGATATTTAAGTCTTTGAATAGATCACATCTTGGTGGTTTACTTTTAATAATTTATGAAAATTGTTGTTTTAGAAAGATTTGATGTTTTTGTTTAGTTAACTGAAGATCATTATTGTTTGAATTTGTATTTGAGGAAAAAGGGGCAGATGTAATAAGATTTTTTCTTCTTTCTGCCACCTTTAATTTAATTTTATTTGTATTTTATTTTTATTGTACATAGAATTACTTTTTTTTAAAGAAATGAATAAAGATTAAAATAAAAAATAATTCTGGACTAAATATGGTATTTTGTAATTACGCCTCTTGTTCCTTGCATGAGCTCTAACTTAAATCGTGTGAAGAATCAGAAAAAGGCCATTTTTATAAGAAACATTTTATTAGATGTACAGAGGTATATACAGAATAAATGACATTGCAATATTAGGCTATGAAGCAGAAAATGAACAACAGAGGAATGAGTTTTTAAAAGACAAAAATAAGAAAATAATCAGTGAACTTTTTGTTTTTTTTACACTTAAAGCTTTTTTTCCCACCAGAAAAGAAATGTAGGAGTGAACCGTTAACATTATCTGTATAGATGGAGAGTAAAATCAGCAGTTTATCCTCTTTTCTTTCACCCGTCCATTGATGAGTTTGTATAAAAACAGTCTGTGTCATAATAAGTCCTCACAGCTCACAGCGGTGGTCCACAGTTTTGTAGCGGTCCATGATGCTCAGAACGTCCTCCAGGATGGAGGGGCCGAGGTCCAGGTCCAGCACGGCCATGGAGTCGGACCGCGGCACCCCGGAGGAGGGCGGGAGGCAGGGCGACTCGCTGCAGTCGCTCGCCGCATCCTCGTTGCTCAGGCCGGCGTCAGAGTCCAGGCTCAGCCCCCGGCGGATGCCCGGGGGTCCGCACGTCTCCGACGTGGATTCCTCGGAGGACGCCTCGGAGAGGGTGTCCTCCTCGGGCACCGCCACGCCTCCGCCTGGATGACCCCGCCCCTCCAGATGGGCGGGGTCGTCCAGGTGGAGGCGTGGCGGTTTGGGCGGGGCCTGTTCGTGTGCTACGAACGCGGGCATGGAGACGGTGGTCTTCAGCAGCCCGTTGCAGCCGTGCTCGTAGTGGAAGCCGTAACCGTAGCCGCCGCCGTTCTGCGGCCGACCCAGCACCGGCAGCATGTCCATCTTCCCCCGCAGGAAGCCCACGTCTCCAAACATGTCCCCCTCTCCCTCCGGTCCCACGTGGGCGCTGTGCCGCACGTCGCCCAGCGGCGGGCTGATCATGTCGCCCGACAGGACGTCCCGCAGCTTCAGCTTCTTCCCCTTCTTGGGCGTCGTGGTTTTTAAATAAATGGGCGTTTTCGCCGGCATTTTGTTTCCAAACAACAAAAACAACAAAAAAGTTTTTCTTTTTTTTTTTTTAAACGATAATCCAAGGATTTGTTGTTTTCTCGTCAGGCGGTGAGGAGACAGATGCTCCAGAGGTCTGACCTCTCATCAGTTTCCTCCGTTCTCCTTTCAAACTCCCACATTTAATCCAGCAGCTCCTCCTCTCTGCTCCTGCTCAGGCAGAGGGCTCTCCTGTCTGCCGGGTCGAGCCGGGCCGAGCCGAGCCTCTGGAGAAACGTCAGGAATGTGACATCAACACCCCGGAGATCTGTAAGGAGACACGAAAGAGACAAAAGAAATCAGGAGGAGGAGGAGGAGGAGGAGGAGCGCCACGGAGCCGAGGAGATTTAAGATCTCCTCCAAGAATCCTCCGGCTTTTTACCAAACCGGGTCAGCTGGACCCAGAGTTGTTGCACAAAAGTACAAATACTTTGTTACAAGTTCAAGTTCAAGTAGTTTTATTGTCAATGCTTCATATGTGCAGTAAATACAGAGAACTGAATATGTGTTACAACAATAACAGGTAATCAGTTAAGAAACACAATAAAATAACAGTAAATAATCAAAAAGAAACACACTGAATGTAAAATACAACAAGAACACAGATATGGATGAATGTCGACACAACAATAGTAGGTATGACGTGGTACTGAAAGTGCAAAAATTAAAACTACAGTCTTAAACAGCTGAATGTCTGTTAGCGAAATATCTCATGAACAGGACAGATTTGAATGAAATAACCTTAAAGCTCTGCTGATTTTACACGTTGAGCTAAAATTTGATGTGAGTGTTGTTCCCAAAACACACCCTGAGATTTTTGCCATAAACTGCAGGCGTTGACCATCACAGCCCAAACATCTAAATATAAATTTAATCATCTTTTAACTTATTGTTGCAAAATAATAAAAGATTAAATGGTTACGCCCTCATATCTGAGCAACTGAACATGTTTATTTGAAGTGTTTAAATGTTGATTAATGGTCTCTTTAATTAGTTTCTCTGTGCTTTCAACACCCGGATCCACAAATATCAAAACAGACCGTGTCCATCTGAGGCAGTGTCTAATTTAAGTCCCAGAGAGCCGTAAAAAGACCAGAACCGCCCCGGTCCGCTTTCATTTCGACACAAAGAGCAATTAAACATCTTGAATCTGGAAAGAAATGAATCATACAGTTGTTAAACAAAAACACGCCCGGATTTATAGTCGACCACAACAAGGAATATTAACAGCAGCGGGGCGGGGGGAAAGGACGGATCGGTCAGAACCGGTCCAGACAGACAGGCGGTACCGCTGATGAAGAAACTGCTATTTTACTTAGGTTTGTGTCTGGATAAACTAGATTTAATTCAGCTAAGAATACATTTAAAATCAAACTTTTAAGTGAAAGTTCAAATCTTGTCTGAGCAATAAATATCTTACCTGTTGCAGATGGCTCTAGTCGGGGGCGGAGTAAACACTAAAGGCCATCGCTGCCGACTTTAAACAACTCCAACCTCAAATATTTTACTGCTGATCTTTTATTGCAGCATAAATATTAGATTATTAAGAATAGTAGAAGTGCTACAGCCAGCTGCTGCGGCTTTTTTCATTATTAAATAACAGAAAAATGAATCTAAATAAACACCTGACTGCAACATAAAAGGTTTATTTAACAGCATTTATGTTAGTGCTAAGAAATATTATAAACTAGAGCAGATAATTTGAAATCAGATGAGATTTAGTAACATAGAATCAAAAGTAACTTTTACTGCTTTTTTTTATCTAATCTGGACCAATAAACCATCAGTCAAACATAAACATTTTAACAGCTCCAGAGAGTTTTTGTGAAAAAAGCTTACAGCTGTTGCATTCTGCTGATTTATGCTAAATGTTGAATCCTAAGTCTAAATATAAAAATTAAATCTTAAATGTTGAAGTTTACATTTTTTATTATTATTACTTTACATCCACCTACAACAAAGGCAACCACTAACACTGCTAACTCTTTTAACACTGCTAACTCTTTTAACACTGCTAACTCTTTTAACTCTGCTAACTCTTTTAACTCTGCTAACACTACTAACACTACTAACACTGCTAACTCTTTTAACACTGCTAACACTGCTAACTCTTTTAACTCTGCTAACTCTGTTAACTCTTTTAACACTGCTAACTCTTAACTCTGCTAACACTGCTAACTCTTTTAACACTGCTAACTCTTTTAACACTGCTAACTCTGTTAACTCTTTTAACTCTGCTAACACTGCTAACTCTTTTAACACTGCTAACTCTGCTAACTCTTTTAACACTGCTAACTCTTTTAACTCTGTTAACTCTTTTAACACTGCTAACTCTTAACTCTGCTAACACTGCTAACTCTTTTAACACTGCTAACTCTTTTAACACTGCTAACTCTGTTAACTCTTTTAACTCTGCTAACTCTTTTAACTCTGCTAACACTTTTAACACTGCTAACTCTTTTAACTCAGCTAACACTGCTAACTCTTTTAACACTGCTAACTCTGCTAACACGCCCCTATAATACTGCACATCAAACTGCTGGACCACAGGTACCATTCATATTGTTTTAAATGAACACATTTTTAATTTAAAATTTAAATACAGTCTTTAGCAGCGTTAGCAGCATTAGCATTAGCTTTTGTCTCAGGATGATGACATCACAACAGGAATAGCAAAGGCAGTTCCATCAGAAATTCTTAAATCTTAGCTTTAACATTTTGCTGCAACATTTACTTTATTTTAACATTTAGACATAACAACTAACATATTACATATAACATTTTAACAATATATTTTTAAAAAGTTACAAAAATATTTTTAAATAGTTATAGAAGATGAAGGATATATAAGGAAATAGTAAATATAGATGATTTAAACATAGTATAAAATTACGATAAGATCAGATGCAGTATATGTTAAATGACAAGGCTCTGTTATTTAAACTGTTGCTATAAGATATACTGGAACATGTTTGCTATAAACGTATATTGAATAATAAATAGTGTAAAGGTGGGAATAAAAAAACTTTTTCAACAAGTAGCTAAAATGATTCTTATGTTGCAAAACATTTTTTGTATTCTTGTATATGTATTTACATTTATGTATATCTATTCTTCCTTTGTTTTTATTTTATTTGTTCAAAATAAAAAAGTATAAAATATAAAAAGTATCTAAATAATGAAAACGTGTTTGTTTTTAACATCTTATTTTACACTATTGTCACAGTTCCACCCCTAACATGTACACCAGCTGCTACATTGTTACACTTTTTAAATTCTAAAAGGATAAGAGAATAATAAAAGATTAAATAGGTCAGTGTTGTAAACCTAGATTTTAGTGAACAAAAGCTGAATTATCCACTTGTTGCCTTTAGAAAGGATTAATTTTAGGATTTTGTTTCCGAGATACTCCTTTTTTTCACACAGCATCCTGTGTGAGAAATAAAAACACACCTTTAGACCCGCTTCGTCACTCATAAATTTAAATTTGTCGGTTCTTTTTGCATCACTTTTCCTGGAAGCAGGACTTGGTGATGCAATCGACCACAGAAGAGTCTGATCCGACATCTGTTTCTGCTCTCAGGCTCCGTTTGTTTCCTGACTCTGCTGGAACGAGTCAGAGAGACGCGGGGGGGGGGGGGGTCCTGTCATCCTCTGTGACAAACGTACAAACGGACCGACGAGCCTGAACGCACCACGGCTCCACTGCTTTCATTCCTGCTGCTGAGCAGGAAGCATTTCCACCCATAATCCCTTTGTTTTCCTCACTAAGCTGATTGTGTTGGTCAGAAATACAGACGCACAAATTTGATTTTACTGTTTTGGTAAAAAAGTAAAAAAATAAATAAAACAAAAAGATCACAGAGATAACTAGAAACTAATAAAAGTTATAATAAAGGATTAAATTCTAATGATAATGAGTCACTGAAGCTTTGTCCACATGTTCTGGTCCACCTGTCCACATGTTCTGGTCCACCTGTCCACATGTTCTGGTCCACCTGTTCTCATGTTCTGGTCCACCTGTCCACATGTTCTGGTCCACCTGTTCTCATGTTCTGGTCCACCTGTCCACATGTTCTGGTCCACCTGTTCTCATGTTCTGGTCCACCTGTTCTCATGTTCTGGTCCACCTGTCCACATGTTCTGGTCCACCTGTCCACATGTTCTGGTCCACATGTTCTGGTCCACCTGTTCTCATGTTCTGGTCCACCTGTTCTCATGTTCTGGTCCACCTGTCCACATGTTCTGGTCCACCTGTCCACATGTTCTGGTCCACATGTTCTGGTCCACCTGTCCACATGTTCTGGTCCACTCCTCATGAACAAACTGCTCCAGCTGTCTCGGGTCTTCTGGTTCTTCTCCAGATGTTTCAGCTCCTTCCACAGATCTTCAACAGGATTTAGATCAGGACTCAGAAAACCACTTCAGACCAGTCCAGCACATTTATCTCCAGTAGGCCTTGT
This sequence comes from Anablepsoides rubrolineatus, assembly GCA_031762495.1. Classification (NCBI taxonomy): domain Eukaryota; kingdom Metazoa; phylum Chordata; class Actinopteri; order Cyprinodontiformes; family Rivulidae; genus Anablepsoides; species Anablepsoides rubrolineatus. The sequence continues at coordinate 22,820,002 of JARVGW010000624.1, read as the reverse complement.
TAGTCTTGAGATTTCATTGCACCCTGTATTCAGATGCACTGAAGCAGGCCCAGAACAGAACTGAGTCCCCTCCATGTGTCTCTGCAGGTCCAGGGTTCTGGTGTCCGCCTCAATCGTCTTCCATCAGGTCCACTTTGCCGTGTCTGGCTGAATTTGTTGGACGCTTGCGTCACAGCGATGCCCCGATAGCTGTCCAAAATTCGAAGACTCCTCCACAAATGTGTCCTCCTTTTTCCCCAATTTGAGGGACAGATCTGGTGGGTCCTTCTCCTCCCACCCTATCCTGAGATGCATTACCGGCCGACCGGGAGATTTTTTGTAATGTTGGACGAAACGAGAGACATAAATACAGTTTTAAATAAAAACTCTGGCAGTACAGAAATCAAAAGTTTTAAATGGTTTTATTGTTTGTCTTTTGCATGGATGTGTTTTTAATATTCTTCTTGTCAGAATTCAAACGAGCTCGTACGACAGGTCCCTATAGTTCTTCAAGTAGTGTCTCTAGGATCATTTTGTTAATTTATATTATTTACATTAATATTTTCCTAATTTTAATCTATTTGTTTGCTTTTTTTTTCTTTTTTCTTGAGGTTAATAGGTGACAGGACACGCCGGGGGTAAGGGCCAAATTCACAGTCACTTTCTTCTGGTCGACAAAGGATCCGGCCCACCTTGACCAGGTAGACCAGGTAGGCAGGGTCCTTTACAGGGGCAATATTATGCGTTTCTCAGGCATATATTTAAATTCTATACCATAATAAAGTATCTATGTCACCTTCAGTTGTTATTAAAATGTTGTTTATATGTTTAAATAGAAAATAAACTTGACTTCTCATTATGTCTGTTTCTAAACACCTTGAAATTGGCCTCTGTCTCTTGAAGAACCTCCTCCTGCTTCTGTCCTGGTTGCCTCAGGACACAACAAGATTTCTCAAACATGCATGAATGAGTCAAAGTAAAACTCTGGGCATGTTTTTTTTTATGAGAGGATAACATTATAACATGATATAAAAGCTCAAAAAAGTTGATTTTACATGATATAGCTCTTTTAAAGAATGCAGCCCATGGATTTGAACACAGCCTTTGACTCAAACACTGATGACCTTTGACCTCAGAGCTCACCTCTAATCTATTTGAGTTGTTCCTGACTCTTTGGATATTGTTTATATTATGTCTCATTGCTCGCTTTCATTTTGTTGAAAAGAATAATTCTGTTGAAGCAAACTTCAAAAGATGAAAGGGTTCAGACAAATCTGTCTGTATCTAGAAAACTATGAGTAAACTCATTCAAACTCTTCCATTTGATAACATGTTTTATGTTGGTTTTCATGTTTTGTGTGTTTTTTTTATGATCTAATTTTGAGATAATGATTGAACCTGCAGCCTGATCTGACTCAGTCTGGATGTTGTAAAAATGGGTTTTCCTGTCCTGATGGGAACAGGTTGGGACAGGGGTCTGAAACCTGCAGATCTTTGGTCCCTCTGCAGTGGCTCTATGAAAATGTCACCAAACATATCTTTTTTCTTTGTTTCTTTTTTTAATGAATGAATGATACTTTATTGATCCCAAAGGGAAATTGCAGAAACTCACAACAGAAATTAATTTGTACGCAAATGTGATCAATACTAATACAAAAAGTAAAACATGTTGATTCGCTCATGCTGGCCTGTCGTTTAATTCAAATTATTTCTTTGATCTTTCGTTCACGTCCATCAGGGTTATCTTTAAAGACTTTTAAGACTGCATTAGAATAAGAATTAGAAAAAAATATGTCTTAATAGTTCAGTTGTACTAGTATATATGTACATACATAGTATTTCTTGTTTACATTGTTTTTTCTTTGGTCCTGAAGTGACCTAATTTGTCTTTTTGGTTATGATAATACATAAATGTTTGGTCTGAATCCTAATTTTATGTAAATTTATTGAGTAATGTTTGATGTTAATACAAAAAGGAAACCTCAAATAGTATTTGTATATTAAGATTTCCCAGTTGGAAAGAAACAAAAACATTGATAGATCACAGGGAAAAATTCAAAATTTTAAAACGTTTTTCCTCAAAATCAGGTTTTTTGTTGCTACTGCTAAAAAAAAATTGCTTCAAATTTTTTTAGGATTGTATTTCAGACAGTTCATTCAAATGATACACTGATAAGATATTAATTCATTATATTTTGACAAAATGTTATTTTTGCAAATGTTTAAATCGAAACCCAATCTGTCTATTTCTCCACATCCCTGTTCACTAATCCTTGTTTTGATGTGATGGGTCACATATATGTACATACATAGTACTATATAAAATATTTTTCTTGTTTACATCAATGTTTTTTCATTTGTCCTGAAGTGTAAAAGTAATAATAAATGTTAAAATTCACAATATATTTTTAGTTAAATGATGTCACCTCTGCCCATAAAGGCTCCCCTTTAACAGACTCGAAAAGGCCCACGAACCACCAGTTGATAATCACAGTTGTAGCTTGTTTCGCGGCTCTGGACACATTTTATCAGTGAGTTAAAGAGCATAAATGGCTATTTTGATGGTAAAGATTGCAGACCCATGGGTTAGGATGAGTCCAGGGTGTTGAACAAAAGAAGAATCAGGTTCTGCAGATTACAAATAAAAGGCTGGAGAGTGAAGTCAGAGTCTGATCACCTCCCTGGCTCTCTGTTGTTATGTAACTGCTTCTCTGAGATCATCCGTGTCCTCCTGGAGGCTCTGAGTGGTTCCAGTGGAACAAGTCTTTCTGTTTCAGCTCTAATCCGTGATGTGAAGCAGTTCTGACTGGATCTGAGTCACGTCCTGTATCATTTCTTCATCTGTCTGCCTTTTCCAACACTTCATCTGCTCATAATTAGATCATCACCAGACTGCATCAGTTAAAAGAAATACATCCTATTTGTGAGGGAATAGAAATAGACATATTCCTGTGATGCCAAACTGCGCACCAACTAAAGGGAGGGACACCAAGCTTTTTTTTTCTGTTGACAAATAAAATGTTACACAAGTCACGTTTTACTGTTTTGTCTGCTGCATAATAGAAAACAAAAAAGGGGCTTGTTGGGCGGGCAAGCTGCGTTCACTGACACGCGTTTTATCCACGTTAAAATGACACAAATAAAGTCATTTAAACTTCCATATTTACCTATAAAACGACCCGTCGCTCCTGGAAAAGTTTGAATCCTGGAGGCTCCCCGTTGTAAAAAAATCCACGAGGAAACCGAGCCGAGCTCCGGGGAGGGTAAACCGCTTACTGACGGGTTATTATTTCTGTCTCTGGATCGCTCTGGAGCGAGAAAGTTAAAGCGGGATCAGCCTCCCAACTCCACAGAGGAGAGCTAGCTAAAATCCGACCACCTGGAGTTAGCATGAAAACATCCGATTTGCTATTTCAAAATAAAAGCGGGCGACGTGCGCTTGACAGAATGACGCTCAATGCGAGAAGAAGATATCTTTAAAATAACTTTTACCTTCAGAATATTCCTTAAATAAGCGAATTAAGCCACTTAAAATGTTAAAACTTTATTTTAGGGCTCGAAACTAATATGAACAATCACTACGTTTGTCACCTATTGATTTATTTTAAAGAGAAAAAGTCTCGGTTTCCGGTTTATATGCAGCTGATTATTAACAGCTTGAGCGGGATTTTAAATTAAATCTCTTTGGAAAACCATGAGGAGCTGTTCTGGTGATAAATAAATGAGTAAGTTTTTGTCAAACTTCCAGGAAATATAATTAAACTGCTCGGAAACTGTCTCTGGCACTCCCTCTAACAAGTAACCCGTGTAAAATAACAAATTTCATATCTTTTATTCTTTTTGTAACCTAATTCATAAATCAAAATAATATTCAACTTATGGATGCTGTGATTTTTGTGTTTTGTAACTTTTGTACTCTTAAACATATTTAATTTTAGTTACAAATATCTTCCACTTGGAATTAAATTAGGACTTTAACCGTTTAAAAGACTTTAAAATCTGTTTCAGCTTTTTTTCTTTTTCATCTAGACTCTTTTTAGTTGTCACTTTTAGATTTCACATAGCCTTTTTTGGCAACCTTTACAATATGCTACTTTTAGCTAGTGTTTGGCATTTTTGGCTAATGTTTCGATATCTTCTGCTTATCTTGGCTTCTTTTAAGCTTTTGTGCTTTTAACCAGCATTTTGCTACTGTTAGCTTGTGTTTGCTACTTTTGGCTAAAGTTTTTCTGCTTTTTAGCTAACCTTTTGTGCTTTTAGCAAATGTTTTGATTCTTTTAATTAATGTTTGCTACTTTTGGCTAATGTTTTGCTGCTTTTTAGCTAACCTTTTGTGCTTTTAGCAAATGTTTTGATTCTTTTAATTAATGTTTGCCACTTTTGGCTAATGTTTTGCTGCTTTTTAGCTAACCTTTTGTGCTTTTAGCAAATGTTTTGCTTCTTATAATTAAGGTTTGATACTTTTGGCTAATGTTTTTATGCTTGTAGCATTCTGTTGGTTTTAGTTTTTATTTACTGTTGTGCTACTTTTGGCTAGTATTAGCTTGCCTTTTTTTCTTTAATTTTTTGCCAAATTTTTCTACTTCAGCTCTTAGCCTTTTGCTACTTTAGCTTTTATCTAACCTTTTGTACTTATAGCTTGTAGCTCTTTCTTTGCTCCCTTTAGCCAATCCTTTGCTACTTTGAGCTTGTTTTTTGAACTTTTAGCTGCTGTTTTTTTTTATAATTGATTCTTTCCATTCTGCTACTTTTTGTTTTAGCTATCTCTTAGTCCCTTTAGCTTTTAAGTAGCCTTTGGCTACTTATAGCTAATAGCTCTTTTGCTGCTTTTAAACAATGTTTTGCTACTTGAAGTTATAGCAACAGTTTTACTTCTTCCTATCGGTAGCTAGTGTTAGCTTGTCTTTAGCTGCTTTTAGCTTGTCTTTTTGCTACATTTTGCAAGCATTTTGTGTCATTTAGGTTTTATTATCTAGTGTAGCATTGGGCTTTTTAAAAGTGAAAGGCTTCAGCTCAGTTTTAATGAGCTGACGTTTCTTTCTTTCTGTTTTCAAATATCCAGAATTAAACTGAAAAGTCATGTTTTCTGACAGCTTGTGCCCCCCTCCCCTGGTCTCCTGCTGGGGCAGACGGTGTGTAGGTGAGGAGACCGCTGCTCTTTAATTTGATTAGCAGCCGACAGAAACCGCAGACCTGCTGTTTTACAGAAAACAGAAGCAGCTCCACCAAGCAGAAAAACATCTGTCTGAACACGAACAACTGGATTAGTTTAAAAAGTCTTTCCAGTTGTTGCTTTAAAAATAGTTTGTAAAATGGGAATTAAAGTTATGAATAGTTAGTATGTTACCTGTCGCAGATAGGTCTGTGTTAAACTTTTCACATCACTGATTAAAGTTTGACACTTTATTCTTTTGGTTTTATTAATCAGATTATTTTAAACCTTTACCTGTCTTTGTTTTGCTGATGTTAGAGGGACATTCTTCCTTCTTACCTCTAACCTTTAAGCTCCTCTTTAAATATCCAATATTGGCTCTCCGGTTAGAGCAGCAGTTATCTGGGTCACGACATTTGACTTATTTTTTCCACAGAGTCATGAAGTCTGAGCCTCGCGGGGGATAATCGTGCTTCTAAATGTGCTGCTGACCCTCTCCTGCCGGCTCGGTGGACGCCTGCTGGAGCAGAAGCCCACTCCGGAGGCCCCAGCAGGACTGTGACTCAGCAGAATCGCAGGCAGGTAATGAGGATCCAACACGTGGAGGATGCAGATGTTTGCGGGTCAGGTATTTTGTTTACGACCCCTGAAGGTAAATAAAACCTGTTTGCTTGTGTGCTGACGCCTCAAGCTCCTCTCCAAAGAAGCAGAAACTTAACAATAAAAACAAAAACTGCACAACATCTCAATGAAACAGGAAACATTAAAGCTGTACAAATTTTATAATTTTATGGCATCATTCTGTAAACATCCAGGGCCTGAGGAGACCAGGTCTGGTGTTGTCTCGTTCTGGTCTGACTGAAAAGTCCTGGCTCTTTTTTCTTTACTTTACTTTACTTTACTTTACTTTACTTTACTTTACTTTACTTTACTTTACTTTACTTTACTTTACTTATAGTTTATCGTTTAGCCACAAAGATGGCATTTCACTTTTACGTTTTGATTAAGAATTTATAATTTAGACATAACATTTAAATTTACCGTTTAGTAAAAATTAGCTAAATGCTACAGTGAGCTAAATAATAAAATCTTAGTGGAATTTTTTTAAACTCAGAACTAAAGGAGCTAAATAATGAAAATGTGTCAGTGACATGTAATGCTTTACACTTAACACACAACAGACAAAGATCGGTGGAGGTGTTTTTAGAACCTTCATCCAAGGTTGCAGGAGAAACAAAAACAGCAACTGTTTGTGTCCTCGGCGTTGCTTTAAGACAAACGTCCTGCAGAAGTTTTGGTTTCTGACTCGTCTTCAGCAGAACGTTGTCTGAGAAAGTTCCTCTGAAAGTGTAAACGAGATAAGAGCAGGATTGTGCAACCTCTCTGAAGGATGCCACATTTCGTTTTCGTGCTCACTTATGTGTCATCAGTTGAGTAAATCCAGTCGAGGCGGGTCCACACACACTCCTCGACCCCATGCCGAGACCCCCAGAGAGGTTGGCGTTTCTCCAGCTCTGAAGTAGGGGCGCAGAGGGGTGGCGGGTGTTTTTACCCCAAACAAAGATTACAGAGCGGCCTGAACTCTCTTCAAGTTACAGAGGAGCAAAAAAACACAAATTAAAAACAGAAACAAGAATTAGTTTTATGTACAACAACAGATTTTGTTTCTGTTTTTCCTCTACAGATTTGTTCTGGAGTGGGACTCAACAAAAACAAGTCGATTAAAGATTTTACATGTTGGTGCGATGAACCACATCCAGAACAGACCCGTCTTCTCTCTGAGTTCTTACGCAACAAGCTGAGGTATTAATCTGTCACCACGACATGTAATTTCACAATAAAAAGGTTCTCAGATTCGGGAAAAGTCCCTCAATTTATTCAGCCTCTTTACCAGAAAAAGTATTCATTCGCTGCTGAGACATTAGGATTAAAGGGATAATTCAAATCTTTTTGTGTAAATTTTATGACCAACTCATATTTAATCTAGATAACCTCAGTCAGGATTAATAGAGTTTATTTCTGATGAACTAAAAACTCTCCTTGGATAATGTCTCTGCTAACGTGTGTGGTCATGTCTGTTAGCAAAATATCTCATGAACCACTGGGTGAGTTTTAACACAACTCCCACAAAATATAGATCTACAACTGATTAAAGTTTGGAGTTAACCTGATTAGAGATGACCGCCAACATGAGCCGATCCTTAACTAACTTTTGTTGCTTTTAGCCAGAGTTTTGCTACTGTTAGCTAATGTTTTGCTACTGTTAGCTAATGTTTGCTACTGTAAGCTAGTGTTTGATACATTTGGGTAGTGTTTTGCTAATTTTAGTAGGTTAGTAGGTAACTAGTAGCCTTTTACTACTTGTAAATTTAGGTACTGCTTTGCTTCTCTCTGCATTTAGCTAGGCTATTGCTATCTTTAGCTTTTAGCTAAATATTTAGCTTGTGTTACTACACTTTGCTAGCATTTAGTGTCTTTTAGGTTTTAGCTAGTGTAGCCATCCTTAAAATAAACAAAAATGACTTTGATTCGTTCAGTTTTACAGGTATAGATCTAAAATTTGAAGGTGGTTGCTGAGAGTCACTCACAACATGTATTCTGAGCTCTAATGGATAAAATGATGTTTCTGTTTGACAAGAAAGGAAACATCACGTTTCATTTTTTGAAGTTATATTTTCATGTTTTTTGATTAAAGTGTATTAGTAAAATACAAAGAGTTGTGATTTTCACTAAATCACTTTAAATAATTTTGAATAATTTTTATTAGAAAAGTGTTTTTTTTATGGATAAGCTGTCACCACGAGAGTGTGTTTCCGTTTCTGAGCAGTGAAAGTCATGAATGACACAACAGAGTGACCTCACACGCAGGAATTCTGGGAATTTGTTGGTAAATTGAAGCTCCATGTGTTTCCACTTCTGCAGAGGTGGGGTTTGGGGGAGGAAACATAAAAACTAACTTTATTTATTTTAAAGTGGCTGACACAGAGCTCATGTCTGAGAGGACTTCTGATCGTGTTGGAAATTCCTAAATTAGCCAGATGTATCCAGAGTGTCCTCGCTGTGAGACGCACGTCTTCTGCATCCTCACTTCATTCAGCCTCCATCCGGCCTCTTCCCTTCCTCTCTTTCTCTGCTGCTGTTTATTTCTGTGTGTTTGTTCCAGGCGGGCGTGGACTCTGACCCTCAGGACGACCTCAGAGGAGGAAGAGGGGGGGAGGAGAGGGACGAATAGGAGGAGGAGGAGAGGATTGTGGGAAAGAAGGAGGATCTGTCCAGGATCAGGAGAAAGTGACAGTCAGGGAGGTTTTTTTTTTCTCCTGGATGTGACCGATGGAGATGATGATCTTATAAGTGTCTGTGACATCATCATACTGTGACAAACACAACGGCTAACGCTAATGATGCTGCTAACACTGCTGCTAACACTGCTTAAGATTTTAAATTCAAAATGTGTTTGTTGAAAACAACATGGATGGTACCTGTGGTCCAAACTGCACGTTTGATGTCTTGTAGGGAAGAGTTAGCAGATTTAGCAGTTGCATTTGTCGCAGGATAATGACATCATAACAAAAGCCACGAACTGTGGCTGCCCGATTCGTACTGTCAGCTCATTTGTGTTGAATGATAGACTTCTGGAATGTGCTTGATTTAGGAAAATAACCTGAAAATAATTATTTCTATACTTAATTATAATGGTGCATTACATTATATTCTGAAAAGAGTTTTATTATTGTATACATTTTGATTAATAAAATATAGATTTACGATGCGTACATATTTATTTATAATATCTTGCTAACTCTTTACTAGACAATCATCTTATAACTCATCTTATCTTCGTTTTATTTTATTCCTGGAATAAAAATCCACAGCTGTTGCAAACGTTGCCTTTTCTGTGAAACATTACAGGTGATGAAAGACTGAAATCGAATGAATTCTGTCATCAGTTTAGCGAAATGCTACATGCTAAAAACAATGTTTCCGGGACAGTACGGATCGTGCTTCCTGTACGGACTGGGCAGCCACATGCACCAACAGCTAACGCTGCATTTCATTCAGAAGTAATTAAATGTAAAGGTTAGCATTCAGCCACAATGTTTACATTTAACTCTTACATTTAGATTTAGAGTTTAACACAGGATTATAAAACTGGTGGCCTGCGGGCCACATCCAGCCCACTGGTGAACAAAGTCCGGCCCGCCAATTGATTCATTCGTCTTTTAAGCCCAAACCCCTGGTTTTCTACTTTAATTACTGCTACAGAAACGACAGGATTTTGGCTAGAAGCTGCTAAACACTATTTCTATGAACACCCAAGACAGTTAAAACTACAAGCAGTTGAAGATAAAATTATGAAAGTGAAAATAAAATTGGTGTAAAACTTTGGAAAGTCAGAGATGGTAAAATATTTGTTTTAAATAGCAGGTATAATGTGTTATTTTTGTTTTTGATATTGTATTAATACTTTTATTACAAAGGGTTCTGTATGTTGTATTTCTGATTAAATGAAGCAAAATAAACTAATTCAAAGATCTTTGTAAAACTTGGTTTATTAACAGAATGACTTTAATTGCTGGATGTTCGGCAGCTTCTTTCTTTTAAAGAGCTCAAATCGATGACTTCCTCTCCTCGTCACCTTTGACCCCCCGCTCCAACTTCCACCGTACTTTCCAACGTGGGAAAATTTGCGTTAAGAAAATAGGCGTGTTTTCCCAAAACGTCACGGGTTTCCCTCTCAGATGCGGTTCAGGAGGTTAAAGTTCATCACCAGACATCTGGAGTTTACATACATGTTTACATGTATGTTTTACATAAAAACCTGGGAACCTTCACGGCTCAAAACTAAACAAACAAACATCCAGCTCAGGCCTTGTTGGTTCTGGAGAGGGTCCAAAAGGATGAAGGTGTGTGTGTGTGTGTCCGTTCTGAAACAACACACAGGAGGTTGGCAGGGCATGTTGGAGCGACTGTGTTTTTGGGAACCGGGCCAGGCGCAAACAGAACCGGCTCGGTCCGCTCCACAACAGGAAGTGAAGACGTTGGAGTGTTTGGGAATGCGCCTCGTTAAGTTTTTTTTTTTTTTTTTTGAAAGTTTCAACAAAAAATCTTAGTATGGGCTGTAAATAACTCAGCTACTACCACACCAAAATATAACTCAATACATGTCAAACTGAATGAGTTGTAGCCATTTTTGTGTCTTATTTGTTCAGTTGGCTGTGGCAGCCATTTTGAATTGGATTAGCTCTAAAAGTTAATCAGATGTAGAGGTACATCCAGAAATTATTTCCTGAAAGTTTCATTAAAATCCGTCCAGTGGTTCATGAGATATTTTGCTAACAGACACACAAACACATTAAAAATATTATTGCCAGACATTTGATGGCAGGGTGTAATGAAAAATCAACCAGTCAATATTTATGTCTGAAGCTCCAACCTAAAAACATTCTGTCCCAAATGACTGATTATATCTCAGCAGAACCTTAAAATAAAAAAATGTCTGAATGATTATCGGTGTTCAGAGGAAGAAGGTGTTGGTTCAGACCCAAAATAAAAAAGTTTCTCTTTGCCCAACAGGAAAAGTTCTGCATTGTTTTGGTTCTGAAGTGATCCGTCAAGGACGAGGAGCGGAACCAACATGGAGCAGGAGGAAAAGAAGAGACGTGGAAATGATTTGTTTTTAATTATTCCGAGTCACTGAGTCACTGAGTCATTGAGTCATCGACTTCAGAGAGACGAAGAAGAATGGATGAAAATGTAAGACAATTAAATTATTATTCCTTAAAGAAATGAAGATATCGCCAGTCCAAACATTACTGCACCTGAAAACACAACACTGGCTAAAAAGCAAATAAAAAGTAGAGCAATAGCTAAAACACACAAGCAGCAAGCTGCTTGCTAAAACCAAAGGTAGTATAGCTGTTAGCAAAAACTAAAAAAATAAGCTACAATTAGCAAAAACATAATAAAAGCTAAAAAATAATAAAACTTAATGCAAAGCTAAAATTAGCACAGGGCTAACTGAAAGTATCTACATGCTATCTTAAGGCTAAAAGTAACAAAAGGCAAATAAAAAAGATAGCTTGAGAGTAAAAGTAGCAAAAGTCAAGCTGAAAGTAGCTAAAAGCTAAATGATCAAGAGGCATATTAAAAATTTAAAAAGGCCGAACACTAGCTGAAGGTAAGAAAAAAGTAAAATGCAAGGTAAAGTTAAAAAGAACAGAACACTGGGTAAATTTACCAAAGTTAGGTATTAGCTAAAGATAGCAAAAAGGCTAGCTAAACTCTACAAGTAGCAAACGGTTAACTTTAAAAGGTTAATTCAAAATGTCAAAATACTAGCTTCATGTGACAAGCAAATTGTACTGAAAGGCTAGCTAAAAGCTAAAGAAGCAAAAGGCAAGCTAAAGCCTAATAGCATATCTGTAGCTGAAAGCTAAAACATGCAAAATGCCAGCTAAGAGCCAAAAAAATCAAAATGCAAACATGCTAAAAGAAGTCAAATGTTAGTTAAAAGCCAAAAGTAGCTAAAGATTAACTAAAAGCTAAAAAGGACAAGAAAACAAAAACAGATTTCAAAACAATTATTTTAAAGGAGTTAAAGAAACCATGTTTTACCATGAAGGAAAATGTTCAGATCTTTTTTAAAGTATAAAATTACAAAAAAACAAAAGTCATCATTTATACACTGCCTGGCTAAGAAAATACACAAATCAAAAAATCAAAAATCAAATGAAAGGTAGCAGAAGAAGAATAAATCTTATAATGTCTAATAAGGTTTATGATGTGGGGTTGCTGCAGGTGGTTCAGGTCTAGGTTCAGCAACAGTTTGTGTTCAAAGAATGAGGTCACCTGAATATACTGAATGAGCAGGTTATTCCATCAATGGATTGTTTCTTCCCTGATGGTACGGACATATTCCAAGATGACAATACCAGGATTCATGGGGCTCTTATTGTGAAAGAGTGGTTCAGGGAGCATGAGACATCATTTTCACACATGGATTGGCTCCACAGAGTCCACTGAGAATCTTTGGGATGTGCTGGAGAAGGTCAGACTCACCATCATCAATGAAAGATTTTAATAAATAAATCTGGGGACATTGCAGAAGCTTATTGAAACAATGCCAGAGAGAATGTGTGTCGTAATCAAAGCTAAAGGTGAAATATTAGCGTGTGACCTGTTGTTTGGCCAGAGAGTGCATATTAGAATAAACTCTAATGAGCCTGACTCCTCTTTAGCTCTTGTGACGTCACAACCCTGTGATTTATGGAAAGCTCTGCGTGTTTCTGCATCCTCCATCAGTTCTGGAGAAGAAAGTGACGTCAGATTGTTGGTATGTTTCTGTTCAACATGTGACTGCAGCCTTTGTGCTGCGGATGCTTCTGCACATCTGCAGCACAATTCAGTCTCTGTCGTTTTATTGACAGTAAATCAGTCAGAACACCCATCAAACCAGCTGCAGAAACAAACTTATTTATCTGGAAATTAAACACTGGGAAGAGTTTTCATTTGTGTGTTTTTCTGTCTGTAATGGAGCAGATTAATATTCAAAACTTTAAAATCACTTTCCGTTAGTTTTCTGTGAATTAAATCCTTATTTTTTGTTTTTTTCTCAGTCGGTTTGTGGGAACTTCACGAGGCAGACGCTCCCAGAACAACAAAACAGAAACAACCAGGCAGGAAGAGACAAAACATGAGCCGAGAGCGACGTTAGCTCTTCAGAACTCACCAGCACCTCCACCAGAGCAGAACCTGCTCTGCAGGAACTGACCCGTCACTCCTCAAATCCCAGCTGAAGTCCTCCTTCCTCTAAGAGGATCAGCTCGTCTATAAATAAACACCACAGGTAGATTCCCCGAAACACACCTGAGCTGAAATCACCTTTTCTGTTAAATCTGATCACAGCTAAAACAAGCAGAACAATATCAAATGTAGCAAAGCAGTAGCTAAAAGTTTCAATTAGCAAAACAGAAGCTAAATAATAAGATTGAGAAGAAAGTGAAAAAAGCTACACATAGCAAAACTGTAGCATTAAGAAAAGGCAAAAAAAAAAAAAGCTAAATTATTGCTAAAACTTAAATGTAGCAAAATAATCAAACGCTCAAATGTGCTAAACAGTTGCTAATGTTAGATTATCAAACATATATTTAAAGCTAAAATCTGGAAAACAGCAGCTAAAAGATAAAAAGAATTAACAAAACTATACCTAAAAACTAAAATTAGCAAAACAGAAGCTAAGATTTACTAGACAGTTAAAAAAAGCTAAAACTGTAGTTTGAAGCAACAAAAGCAAAAATTAAATTGTAGCAAAAACCTAAATGTAGCTAAATCAAATCAAAGCTAAAATTTGCTAAACAGTAGCTAAAAGCCAATCCAATCAAAACATTCACTAAAGACACAAGAATATATTTAAAAGGTAAATCAGTAGCTAATAACATATTAGCAAAACCATATTTACAGCTAAAATTTGAAAGACTGGGGCTAAAAGCTACAATTAGCAATAACTAGAAAATAAAATTAACAAAACAGATGGTAAGACACAAGATTGACTTATTGAAATTTGCAAATCAGTAGCTGAAAGACAATAAAATCCAAACAGCCACTGAAAGTCAAAACATGCAAAAATATAGCTAAAAGCAAAGTATATGGCAAAATCATATTTAAAGCTAAAATTTGGAAGACAGTAGTTAAAAGCTAAAAATAGCCCAAAAGACACAAATCGAGGCAGTTTGCTAAAGTAGATTTTAGGGAGATTAATGTTTTTAAAGGAATTAACTCAGTTTTAACTTCAGAGGATTTTTTTGGGGAGAAGAAACTAAATCCTTGAATGCTGACTCAGCAAAGTAAACATTTGCAGCACATGGAATGATAAACAGCAGATGCACCGAAGGTCAAAAGCTATAATTTACATTTACCCGTGTGTGTGTGTGTGTGTGTGTGTGTGTGTGTGTGTGATAGGAAGCCTTTGAGGTACAGGATGGAGCCAGCGTTGCAGGATGGGAGGGAAACAGGAAGTGAGTCATCACAGGATCAGAGTGAACCAGGAAATGGGCTGTGTGCTGCTGAGGGGCTGATCTGAATCAACACGGGCCGAGCCCAGAATCAGAACACCTCCGATCACTAATCCTAACAAAAGAAAATATATATATTATAGTTGATTTTGAATTAGCATTACAACTTGTTTGAAAACATTTAGATATTAAGAGTTGCAGCGTGACATTAAATGTCAGAAATCTGTAAAAATCATAAAACAGTAATTGTGCAAAACCTGTACGAGGTATTAAACTGTCAGTTCAAATTATCTGCCACTTGTTTAAACTTTGAACCATGCATTTTTTAATTATATTGTTACATTTTTTAGCACACATAATGTATTTTGATGCAACATAAAACTATAGACAGATAAAACTTTACAATTTTTATTTAAAGGCTGTGTTGACAGACAGAAGCCATAACGCAGGTATTTCTAGATGACTCATTTTATTGTAAAAAATAGTTCAAATAAGATTGTTTTTTTATATTAAATGCAGGAAAAAAATTTAAGCAAACAGAAAAAGGTCAATTTTAGTTTTACATGGTTGATCACGTGTCAACTTTATTTAAATATTTACAGTGTACAGTTAGAAAACTCCCATCATTTTTACTGCTCAAATTTACAAAATAAGGAGAAAAAAAAAGAATATGTTTGATTTTTGTAATATCTGGAGCTTATTTGGATTCTGTTGGTTAGAATCAACAATCAAACAAAAAATAAATCACATCATGATTCGGGTCAAGAAGGAGGGAGTGATTACCCAGGAATAAAACAAAAAAATAAAATAAATTAAAATGATCAACATTTATACACAATCCTGAGAGCTTCACCTTGACCTCAGTTACAGATTCTCAAATGAGAAAAACCGAAACCATCGCTCAGACTGACAACAAACCAAACGCTTGATTGTGATGATCTGTGGGATTATTTTTCCTTTAATAACTTAAATTACAGTCCTAATCAGAATAGAATGTTGGAATTAAAGTTGTTTATATTGAAAACACCCACAAAGAGTCAGACACGGGTTTAAACAAAGCCAAAAGTTGTGAAAATGTGAAAAAACAGAGCGTTAGTGTAGTGGTTACTGAAAGGTCCTGGATGGGAGGTAAAAAAACTGAAAGAAGTTAAAATAATAACATAAACCCTAAAGAACAAAGCTAACAGTGCAAAGAAAGGAGTATAAAATAAATACTAAAAAATAAACACAATAGATTTAATGAATATTTACTTTTTTGCATGTTTTTGTTTTTGCAGAAGTGAAGATGAAGTAATTTATTAGTCGTTAAAAAAAAAAGCAACAGAGGCAGTTTTAGGTGAAAAGACGTGAAACCCCCTCCAACAAAACAAACAGTGCAACAGTTTAAAGGTAAAATAATTTACAAAATATACTTAACTGAGGAAATAAAAAAAAGAGTGAAAGATAATGTGAGGCTAAAAGACTCGTTTTTTTCTGTTCTTCTGTCTCCGATAAGAGAAAATATATTTTTATACATCAATAAGTTTGTTTAAAATATAAATCTAAATTTAAACGTTTCTCATTACAAGAGTCTCTCAGATAATCTCAGTCCACAACACTGTGTGTGTGTGTGTGTGTGTTGATAATTTGACCACATCAGTTTGTTTACAGGCAGCTGGAGGAGTGCACTCTGATTTGTTTTTGTTTTTCAGTGCCCATAAATCTAATAAGATCCCTTTGGACCAGTTCTGGTTCTGGGTGGGCTCACTGGCAGAACGGTGAGGCTGTGGGGTCGAAGCCTTTGAAAACGTCCTTCAGCGAGGCGTTGTCCTGCTCGGTGGCTGCCGGGTCGGTCTGGGCCGGGCTGCTCCCTCCGAAGGGGCTGCTCGTCCCACCCGGTTTGGCGGCCTGTTTAACCACACTGAACAGCGTGGACACGGGCAGGTTGTGGACTCCTGCGGGTCCTGGTTCTGCGGCGGCGGCTCCTGGAGTGCTCTGTCCTCCGGTGGCGGAGGGGGGTCCCGTCTGAGCCATGGAGTTGGGTGAGGGGGCGGGCTTCGGCCGCGGCCTGTTGTAGCTGTTGTAGCGGTCGGTGCCTTGCTCGCCGCTTTTCTCTGGCTCCGGTTGGTCCAGCGCAGACTTTCTGACAAACAGGGGCTCCTTGGACTTGGGTTTGACTGCTGAGGGGTCTGCAGGTTTGGGGTCTGAGGTGGGGGAGCCGGGGCTTCCTGGTTTGTTAGTCCTGGGGTCGTACAGGCTGATGCTGCTCAGCACACTGGCTCCCCCTGGTGTCCCCGCGCCCACACTGCGCCCCGCTCCACCTGAGGACAGCAGTCGAGGGTCGTAGGGGGCGATGGTGGGAGGTGAGGAGCCCCCCGATGATGCAGGAGGTGCAGTGGGAACGGGAGGCACGGGTTCTGACGGCTGCTTCAACGCAGACTTCTGCGGCTGGAGGCGGGTATCGGACGGGGCTTTGCGAGCTACGCGGGGGTCCACGGGTTTTTCTGCAGATGAGGGAGTCACAGGGGGGGGCTGAACCAGCACTGATGGAGGAGCAGCAGGAGTGGGCAGGTGGGGGGGCGATGGGGTCTGAGACGGGCTCGAATTAACGGTTTTTAAGATGCGAGACAGAAGCTCAAAGTCTGGGAGAGAAGAAGAAGAGGACGACACCGGTGGGTCCGCTGAGGGAGGGGGCTGCAGGGGGGGAGACTGCTGCTGAGCTCTGGACAGACGGGGGTCCAGAGATGAAACAGGGGGGATGCCTGGTGGAAGCGGGAGGAGGTCCTGTTTGGGAACTGGGAGTGGAAGGAGGTCTTCTGGGGACCAGGTGATGGTTTTAGAGAAAGCCGGTGTGTGGAGGATGATGTCCTTCTTGATGTGGCTGAACTGCTGCAGCTGGGACCGGGGGTCCCGCAGAGTCATCCCCATGAGGGGGTCCAAAGGAATGGGCACGGGCTTGTCCCTCAGAACCCTCTCCTTCTCCTCCTCCTCTGCTGCCGGGGCTGTGAGAGGAGGCGGCTTGTAGATCTGAGGAGGTTCTGGCTTTGAAGCGGGAGGAGAATGGGAGCTGGATACCGATGAGGCGGCCAGGCGGGCCAGCCTCGGGTCTGCGGGGGGTCCGGAGGAAGGCGGACTCGAGTCCAGGTGTGGAGCCGAGTCTGTGGCGCGGGCCAGACGAGGGTCTCGAGCCAGCCGGGGGTCCGCTGGGCGAGCGGGAGCAGCTTTCTGGAGACGGGGGTCGCTCGGGTGGACGTCAGACTTCTGAGGAGCCTGAGTCTGCTGACGGAGAGTCTTCAAGATGGAGGTCACGCTGCTGCCACCGTCCTCATCCTCACTGGAGTACCAGTTTCCTGAGTCACCTAGAGGAGGAAAAACACTCATTTATTCTCTGCTTCAGGGTTCAACAACAGCCCCGGGGCAGGTAAAACTCACATTCGGGCAGGTGGGTGCGTCCCGAAACAATTTCTTTCATTTTTTTATAGGGTCAAAAATATTCTAAAAATAAATGAAGAAATGTAGCGTTTTAAAACACGTATAGAGAGAATAAAGCCTCCCACTGTAGAAAAGTTACATCATGTGACAGGATAATTTCCTCCCTCCCTGTCGCTGCACGTCAAGCAGAGCGAAGTTTTAACAACCATAGTTTTTTCACCCAAGTAGTCGGAGAAATAACGTGTTTTTTATGTAGTTACCCACAGAGACGATGAAAAGATGTGGAGGTTCGTTCAGTCATTAATTCATCTTGCTAATATCTGCTTGTTCTCTGAGCGCAGAGCAGCAGCGGGTCAGTTCAACAGGCTTACTGTATAGCAGGCCGATATTGCATTTATTTGGCTTCACCACTCTTACATTCCAGTTATCTGTTGTTTTATGACTAAATTGGACATATTAGTTATTTAGGATAAAATAGTAAAATGTTGTTTTTTTTGTTTGTTTTATTTACTTATTTTTTAAATTTGGAGATTTTTCCAGCTTGAGCTTGTTTGTTTGTTGAAGTTGATTTTTTTTAAATATGAGAGTTTTTTCTTCACTCTGTACCCTTTTAATTCAGGGTAAGATTTAATTTGTTTTTTTAATCTGTAAATAGATTGTTTTGGTTTTATGAATCAAAGAAACAAATAAATATACATCTCTTTTTTGATTTATTTTTGACAAGGCAAAATACCTATTTAAGATATCTCTAATTATATTCTGACTAATTTAAATAAAGTCAGATTTATCATTAAGCTGTAGGGAGACTCCAGTTCAAGATATCTTAAATGTATCTTTAGAAATGAGATAGACTATATAAGATTCAATTAGTGCAAATTTCAGACTTTCATGTTCTGTAAATTGTATTTAAAATAAAGCTGCTTCTGTTGATCATTCTGTTTATATAAGCAGCTCTCACAAGGCCTGTACTCTAGGGAAACACTGGAAAGGTCTAAAAACATTTATTATAGATGTTTTTAATAAAACAATTGACTGTTAGTGATTCAGTCTGGAATGTTTGCATTTGTTTAATCAGATGTCATATATTATGTACCTCTGTGTGTATGTTAATATTTATGTATTACAAATACAGTTAACAATTTTCTTATATTTGATCAAATTTTGAACATTTTTGTTTCAGGCAGGTAAAAAAGAAGTCTTTTACCTTCAACATCTTTATTCTTGTCTGCTCCTCCCTCTGTCATCCTGCGAGCTCGCTCCTCTTCCTCCTGCTGCTTCTGCTGGATCCTCATGAAGAGGACCCGCTGAGCCGGAGGCAGGAAGTCAGGAACAGAGATCCCTCCCTGATTGGCCGAGGATCCGTTCGCCGAGGCTTCCTGGCCGCCCGAATGATTATTGAACTCTCCCGCTCCTCCTCGGTCGTCCGTGAAATCCTGGAAGCTGTCTCCTGAGAGGAAAGGAGACGTACTCGTAAGTTTCAAAGTAAAAGTTTTGAAACAATCTCCTAAATGTTTAAATGGTTCTCACCTTCTGTCACCACCCCCTCCATGGCCATGTCGTCCTGCTGATTAAAGAAGTTGTTGAAGAAGTTTCCTCCCCCCTGAGGAGGACCATCAGGAGGGAATCCTCCCATCATGGGGGGTCCACAGGGTCCCATGTTAGGAGGAGCCTGGTCAGGGGACGCCATGCCCGGAGGAGCAGGGAAGCGGGGTGGGGCAGCACCGGGGGGTCCTTGTGGTCCAGTTTGAGCCTGGCCTCCACTGGTGGTCTGGCTACTGACACAAAACAGTTGATGTAGTTTCTCTGCTGACATTTCACACGCTGAATATTTCATTTAAAACAATACAAATTATGATCAAATCAAATAATAATCAATCAAAAACATATTTTTAACTTCCTACCTGACAGCCAGTTTCTGAGCCAGCTGACCGGTCGGCTGGACTTTAATCTCAAACAACGAGGGGATCTTCTTCCCCCCGCAGCTCCCCGCTCCTCCCCCTGCAGGTGGGGGGACCATGTGGGGAGGGGGGCCGCTGAGATTTGGGGGTGGCCCACCTTGGAACGGACTTCCATCCGGACCGAGGACAGGGGGACCAGTGCAGGGGTTAGGCCCAGGGACAGGAGGTGGGACTGGTGGACCTTTGCTCATGATGGGACCCTGGTTAGGTCCAGGGTGACCCCCGAAGTCGCCTGGTGCGGGCCCACCAAAGTCCCCCGTGTTGGGGTCCATAGAGATGGGCCGAGGAGGAGTAGGGAGGAGGCCAACTCCAGGAGGTGGTTTAGGAAGAGGGTTGATCCCCTGCTTCTTCAGCTCCTCCACCTCCTTCTCATCCTCAGCTCCTGCTTCTGCATCTTCTGCAAGCATCTGCAAAACAAACAAATACGTCCACTAAGAACCTACAAAACTGCAGAAACTGGGTTTTTCAGGCCTTCAGTCTCTTAAAACAAGGGTCTGAGAAAGCTAACATGAGATTATATTATTTAACCTCTTAAGTTCCAATGGCTTTTCTTAATGTTTTTGCTTCAACCCTGCTTTACAACATATTTAGGTATCTACTTTGACTTGTTTTAATAAAATAATGTCTTTTTTTCCTTTACAGATTTGCTTGAATGTATTTAAGATTGGCAATGATGTCATTTTGAACAGTTTGTTTATTTTCTGATTCAACTGACTGTGGTTTGAAATGTGTTTAGTGAATATAAAAACATGAGCTTTTAGCCAAGATTCTTAGCTTTATTTTGATACCAAACATGTCCAGGTTCAACTGACAGATCTTAAGTTAAGAGGTTAAAAGAAATAGAAAATGGCTAACTTTAGCAGTTTTCTCATCTATTTGTTTGCAAATATGTGCTCAATAATACAAAAATCATGTTAGTATCCACTTCAATAATCCAACTTCCAGCCTATAAGAAAGTAGGATCTTTCTCTCAGATCTATTAGGGTTACTTTTAAAGACCTTTAGAACTAGATTGGCTAATAATAAGAATTAATATATATATTCCTACAAAGTTTGGTTGTAATTTTTATTAAATTATATACAGTATTCTGTGTTCACTGTCCAGAAAGACTCCATTCAACAAACTTGAAATGGCCCACGAGCCACCAGTTGATACAGTTGTAGTTTTGCGGCTTTATTAGTGAGCCGAGGAGCAGAAATGTCTTGTTTGATTCTAAAGTTTGCAGACCCTTGTCATAAAAGAAAACGAGACAATCAGGGGGTCCCACCTTGTTGAGCAGCTCCTGGGTGTCGTCATTCAGGGATTCGTGGGAGAACATGCACTCGTCTCCGTTCACACAGTTCCCTGTGGTGTGGAACAACTTGCAGGGAAATTCACGTAACAAGAGAGTCAAGGAGGAACAAAATGTCTTAACTTCTCATCTTATTTTGATAAATAATACTTTAGACCCAGTTAAAGCAGAAGAACTCAGTAAAGGATATCATGCATGTAGGGACAGTGGTCCGCTCGGGCACAGAACCCAGTGATGTAGAATTTACACAGCTCCTTCTTCTTTGGCAGCTCGATGTCGTGGCTGAAGTTACAGTGGTCCCCCTGGTGGATGGAAAAAGGTGGAGCGTTTGGAAAACGAGGGAAGTCTAAAAAATGTTTTACAAGAGAATGTGCATTTCCTGTGAAAATACTTTGTGAATGCTTAATGCTGAAAATGTTTGAACTCTTAATGTGTTCAAGTTACACAGCTGACTTTTGCTGAGAAAAATCAGTAGTAAAATAGCAAAAATGTGCTGAAAAAGCAGAAATGTAGCTAAAGTTAGCAGAAAATAGGAAATATTTGAAAAAAAAGTAGCTTAAAAAGGAGAAAAAATTTGAAAGAAGCAAAAAAGGTGAATCTAAGAACAAAATATTAATAAAAATAATAAAGCTGAAATTTAGACAAAAGAAGGTAAATCTTATAATTTGTGACCTTGAAATTATCATTGAAAGAGGACGTTTGCTGAATTAAGCAGAAAAAATGCTCAAATTAGCTGAAAAGTAACGAAAACAGCTGATGTTAGCAGAAACTGAAGGAGCACGTTTGCTAAATTAAGCCAGAAAAATCTGAAAAGACCAACAAAAACCTAATTTAGCTGAATGATACTCAGTTTAGCAAAAAAAAAACAGCTAAAGAGCAGCAGACAAGACAGTAAAAAAATAAAAACAGCAGAGAGAAGCTGAAAGGAGAATAACTTAAATTAACAGTAAAGAGTAAAAATAATCCCAAAATCAAAGCTGATTTTAGCACAAAGGTGAAAAATAGCTGAAAAATGATGAAAACGGTCAAAATGAGAAAAAAATGGTGAAATAAGAAGTTAAACAGGAACAAAAGGTGTAATGTTCAGTAAATATTTATGAACATTTTATGAACGCACAATATAGAGGCATTGACATCGGTATCAGCAAATATTGGTCATTTTTTAGAATATCAGTATCGGTATACTGGGTCAATATTGATTTACCATTTTTAAGCTTTAGCAAAATGTTTGGTTGAGTGGTCTCTGTTTGATCACGATAGTGATGCTGCACAGCCAGGAATAACTGAAGTAGAGTCACAGGTCTGCTTGTTTATTTACGGTAACAAAAAATACAAGTGTGTTTGTGCGTATATGTATTTAAATCATTTGTTTGTGTGCTGGAATGTCCAGAAGGAGCTGAACTTTTTAATAAATAAATTGTTGAACTGGAAGAAAAATTGCAGAATGAGATACATGCTGCAAAACATATGGAAGGGAAAAAAAAAGAGATCGTTTTAAAACTAATCTTTTTTCGTCCTGAGCAGCTGTACAGAAAGTGTTAAAAGTCATTAAACTGTGTGACTTGTATGAAATAAAATCTTACCCAGGTGCATCTCCCCTCGATGTAGTACTTGCAGATGGCCTTTCCTTTCTTATCCTGGTGTTTATCATTATGATGCCTCCTCCCTGGTCCTGGACCATCACCATCCTGAACCACAGAAACCCATGACGTTAACCAGAGACCGATTGACCCGGTTTGTTGCAGTGTCACTGCACCTCATTATGTTTTACCCCGTTATCCATGTCTCCGTTGTTATCGTCGTCGTTCCCCATGTCGCCTCTTCCTCGCCCTCTGTTGCGACCTTTTCCTCCTCGGAGCATCCCCCGCCCTCCTTTGCCTCGTCCTCGACTGCGGCCTCCTTTACCTCCTGTGTGTGTGTGTGTGTGTGTTAGTTAAGTGAGTGTGAAAAACATTTTGTTGTGTTAAAGATGAGTAAAGAAACACAAACCTCTGCCTCTGGACTTTTTGTACTGATTCAGTTCTTTGGAGTAGTCGTCGTAGTCATCACCCCCCATGTTTTCATAATCGTCGTCTCCATACTGTAACGAGGGGGAAACAAAAACTTACTCGGCTTAATCAACAGTTGTGTATTTACACTAAATTCAGTTTCTGTGGAACATTTGATCACAACAACAGAGTTTCTGCAGGAGGGGATAAACAAAGTCAGGCAAGCATAAGAATGCTTCTAGGTGTCTGAGATCCTCACCTCCATCTCATCTCCGTAGCCGTCTCCATCGTCATCTCCTCCCATTCTTCCTCTCCCCCCTCGCCCTCTGCTCCCTCCTCTTCCTCTCCTGCCTCCCCTCATTCCTCCGTGGCCTCTCATGCTCCTCATTCGCCCTCTGCCCCCTGAGGAGACACAAAGACAGCAGTGAAACACCCTAAAGGAACTTAAAACTGAATCTTTGCTAGGTGGTCTAAAATCTGTGGAAGTGACTGAGAGTTGAGGGGTCTTACTTTTACTATTTTAACAGGGTTCCTATAGCTTAAGGCAAATTAAGACTTTTTAATGCTACGTTAAATTAAATTTAATACAACTTAAAAACATAGATGAATTTTTTTTTAAATTAAATTAAAAAAACAGCGACAATTTTACCCAAATATTTATTTGAACATAAAACAACGAGCTGTTATATAAATTTGATAAATTATGGTTATGGGTACTGGAGATGGATAAAGAAATAATTGTTCTCCAAAAAACACTGGTCTTTATTCAAACCTTTGTGTCCCATGGATAAATAAAATAAATGTTACCAATTATTTTAATATTTGAGATGAATTACAATCATCTTACTTACAATGTGTTAACATTTTTTAGACCTCTGAAAATTGATTCAAGACATTTTAAGGCTAATTAAGGACATATTTTTTGATGGATGAATTCAATCAGAATTGTCAAGGATCTGCAGAAACCCTGGTTAAAGAAAAAACTAAATGTTTTTCTGCTTAAAATGGACCCACCTCGCCCACCGCGGCCCCCCTCCTTGGCCTTGCGGTACTGGTTAAGCTCCTTTGCGAAGTCGTCATAATCTTCATCCACCACGTCCTCCTCTTCCTCACCCTCGTAGTTGTCTTCATTGTAGTCATCGTAGCCTCCGTAACTCTGTTTGTCCATCTTCATGTAGCCGCCTTTCTTGGCGCCGCCGTAGCCTCCGTGAGACTTCAGATAAAAACAGAATCAGAGTGATTGTTTCATCGTTTCAGGACAGCCGTTTGGTTTTCCTGTGGGTAAATGAAAGTTTGACTCACAGAGGGGCCGTACTGATCACCGTAGTCTCTGTATTTTCTCTTCTCGCTGGGACTGTAGTCCGAGTCGTCGCTGAAGTCTGAGTGGTCATCATCAGACGAGGCGTGTCTCTGTAAAATAAAGTCATAAAAGTCACTTCTTCAGATAAAGAACTGATTTCTGCATTTTAAGCTCAATATTCTTACTTTATGTTTTGATTTGCGTTTCTTCTTGGACCTCCTCTTTTCTCTTTCCCGCTCCTTTT
This sequence comes from Anablepsoides rubrolineatus, assembly GCA_031762495.1. Taxonomy (NCBI): domain Eukaryota; kingdom Metazoa; phylum Chordata; class Actinopteri; order Cyprinodontiformes; family Rivulidae; genus Anablepsoides; species Anablepsoides rubrolineatus. The sequence continues at coordinate 22,795,667 of JARVGW010000624.1, read as the reverse complement.
CTTTCTTCCTCTTCCTCTTGCGGCGGTGAGACCTCTCGTCGTCGGTGTCGCTGCTGCCGTGGCGCTCCTTGCTCCGCCGAGGCCTCTCCGCCGTCCTCTCTCCTCCTGCATCACCTCCTCCTCCACCCGCATCGTCGCCGCCTTCTCCACCTTGTCCCACTGCTGCGCCTCCCCCCACCTCCTCCTCCTCAATGTCTCCTGCATCATCCTCCAGCTCGCCCTCCTCCAACTCTGCATCTTCTGGCCTGTTTAAAATAAAACACACATATAAACAATTATATAGAGATATTCTCTTTCACTTTTTATGGGATAAATTCAAAGGAAAACATCAAATAATTATAATTATTGGAAAGAAAAAATACCTAAATTTACAGCAATCTTTAATGTTGCAGCACGAGTTCCAAATAAAGGTTTTTCCAGAATTTATCAGGTCACATTTGTTCCTTTTAACTCTTAAGACATAAGCAACGAGTTTTATTCATTTTTTGGGGGAAATAAACTAATCTTGACCCATTTTTTTGTAAGTATAAAACAATTTCTGACGCAAAAAAACATTTTCCCACAGCATCTGTTTAAACTCTTGCACCCTTTTCAACAAGCTGCCTCAAAAAACTGGAAATAAAAATGACTAAAACTTCAAAATCAGCCACAGGGTACAAAAAAATTGCTTCTCTTAAACTATTATTTACAATTTCAGTCAAATGTGATAAATGACAAAAAATAGCAACATAACTCTGCTGATTTTACTTGTTTGTTACAAACTATGCAACATGCTCTTAGTTGTAAATGTTAGGTATTTATTATTAGCACATTTTAACTGTTATTGTTTTTAGTTTCAACCTGTCTTTATCTCTAATTACTCAACAAACGAGTATAAATATGTACAAATACATCAAAATTAGGGCTGCCAAGATTAGTTGACTAGTTACGATTATGTTAACTATTAAATTTGTCAACGCGTCGTTTTTTTTTTACTTTGTATTTTTTTAATAGTCAACTAATCGTTTGTGGCAGCCCTAATTAGCACTACTGCGCATGTGTCAAGGACAGAAAGGCAGATGCTGCAGTGGAAGGTCCCGCAGCAGTTTGGAGAGAAAAACAATGTTAGAAAAAAAAATGACGCATCAACTATTATTATTGTTTTTAATAGTCAACAATAATGATGACTAGTCAAACACGTGTGGTATTCTGCAGCTAGTTATAATTTACAAATTTATTATTTAAGAACACATTAAATTAATCATTAATTTTTTTTTCGCCTGTCTTTATGACTTTGTAACCAGTGAACATATGAGAGGGACAGGTGCTCCAGTTCTAACATTTTACTGATTCCCCAGCTGGGATTATTCCAACAGTTTAATCCACCTTCTGAACCACAATCAACCTGATGTTTCGACATGATTTAAAGCAAATGCTGAGACAACAATGAAGAGACAAAGTGTGAATCAGTGACTAACACAGAAACCCCGACAATGGCCAACACCCAAACAGGGCTAAAGGTACGACCTGGAGCGAGATGAGGCCTAAAGGCTGGGATGGTGTGAAAGGAACTCTTCTTGTGCTCCGACAAGATCTGACAACTCAGAAACAGGTTCTGAACCGAGACTGAGCCCAGACTCAGCAGGTGGTGGAGGAGGGGGGCACGGTCGACCTGCTCTGAGATGTATGCCAGCAGCAACACACCACATCCTTAATAATCTCTGCATCACACCAGTCTGAGTCACGCAGACAGCTTGGATTGGACATTTTAAACTAATTATAAGCTTAACTTTTTGTGTTCTTTGGCAGAAAATACACATTTTCACATTTAATGGTAGCTATGAAGACTGGACAAAAAACATAAAAAACTAGCACAATATTTTTCCTCATGTCAATGATTTGTGTTGAATTTGTTGTGACTGGATGCCATTTATCGTGTATTTACAAGTGACTAAATATAACAGTATTAACCTAATGTGGGTCAGGTATGTTATTCAAGCTTTCATGTTTTTTGTTTACACTGAGTGCAAACCTGCATTTTAACATCGCATATCTGGGAAAACTACTGGAGTAAATGCTTTCAAACTGCACAGATTTCTTATTTTTTTGTTTGATTTCCTGGTTTTGGCCTTTAAATGTTTCAGTGTAAACACACATGGTTGCTGCTGTCTGCCTTTCAAACTGACATGTCAGACTAACTTTGTTCTGTTTTTCACCAAGTTGCCACCATAACTAAAACAAATATGTTCTTTTCTGGGACAAACCCAAGTCAACAGATAGAAGCTAGTCCAGAACAAACACAATCTGACATCATATTTGGGTTTTTTTCTACGTTTCTGGGAAACACAAGACTAGAAAACTTGGTGTCAACTTTCATTTATCTCTTCGTCTTTTACGGCTAAGAGACCATCAGCTCAAGAGCATTGTCTCCTATGTTGGCACAAAGAAATCTCTGTCACGGTGCAGGGTTCTCTGCAACAGCACAGAGATTTGCTTGTATCATATGAGCAGGTCATTGTGACTTGAATTCACCAAGGACAGCTGCTGGTGTCCTCTCTGTCCTGTCCAAATGTTATACACACAAAACCAGCTGCCAACAACTGTACCAGGCTGGAGGACAGAAACAAACTCCATCCAGACACCTCAGTGCTTTCCTACCAGGTGGACACACATTTTATGAGCTAATACTCTCCATATTTGCCAATGCAAAGTATATTAAAGAGCTGTAGAGGAGAAAAACTGTTATTAGACCTTCTGCATCTGCAATCTGTTTAATCTAGGCCAAGTTTTCATTGCTATTCATGAAAACTTAAATCTACACAACCTAGTAGAAACCAGCTATGATACATTCTCTAAGTTTAGCACACGATTGTTCTGTATTAAAATGCCATGAACAGCTACAGATGACTTCATTAATCCAATAAATATTCAAGCAAAAGGGCCAGGATTAAAATGGGGAATACTTACTGTGACAGGTTTCCTTCACATACTGCACTCAAATTATTCTACCTGACCTTTTAGGGGCTCTAACTAGTGGGGGTCTGTGGGATTTTGGAAGTGGGGCATAAAGCAAAAAACTTTGCAAAATAAATACAGTAAAATGATAACTTTGTGTTTGACTTGAAACACTTTCTGGGATGCTTTGCAGACTTTTTTTTTTTTTAACTGTTTGGGACGAGTCAGTGGGAACGAATGTGAATAAAACTGGGGCAACTTAGATATTTAACACGACCGAAACGCTGATCGATTAAAATAAACATTATGAAAAGAAATAATTTATGATGAGCTACTGAAAATGGAGCTAAAATTAGCTTGCGCGCATGCACAAAGTGCGTAATTAAATTAGCGCACAGTCGACTAAACGAAGAGCGGATTAAAATAAATTAAAAGCCGATAAAATACATAAAAGTCGAATTACGATTAAAGGCTTAGTTTGACGCTATGAGTTAAAACGCGATGACTTGTAACGAAACGCATTTAGCTAACAAAGCTAGCGTGTTAGCTGTTAGCTTCCCTGACACGACCTAGCATGCTAACGTTAGCCTGTAAACAGGCCCACCGAGACAAAACGGGTTGGATTTTTTCCTCACCTGCAGCAGCAACCGAAATCAAATACACAAAAAAAATATCAATAAAGTTAAAGCTGAATTTTAACAATGGGCACAGCCTTTCGATCGGTGTTTTAGAATAGTTAAAACTGTCGAGTAAATATAGAAGCTAATGGTGACGTTTCGGACTCGTCTTTTTTTCTCCTCCAGACAAGTTCGCTTCTCAGTCGATTGATCGATGAATGTAATGTCATAAAATAAAAGGGAATAAGAACATTATTCCAGTTGGTTTTAGGCCTTCCAGTTGTCGTTTCAACATGGCCGTTCTCTTTACCTTTCGTTTTCCAGAAAAAGGCGAGTTTAATCCCTTTGACACACAAAAAAAAGAAACCCCGGGCTTTTGTGTAAAAGCACAGGACAAATAAATAATTTCATTTAAATGACTGTAGAATTACTCGACCTTTCGTCAGTCAGAAGACTGTTGTGTTCGTGGTTGGTAGTTGGGGAGTTTGGATGGACAGTCATGCTTTCCACAGCCATTTCCCTCTAGCTACATTGAGGTACAAAAAAGTACAACTCGACACTGGAGTCTACTGGCTTATGCGTCACTTCACTACAATCTACTTTTTTTTGTTTTAGGAAGAGATTCAGTTCATAGTAGTCAACAGTCTCCACCACAGTTGTCAGAGAAATATGCTGAAATTGAGTCCAAACGTTCTCCGTCCTACTGTAGCGATGTGAAATGACGACTGACAGACTTAAAATGGCTGACAGTCTTCTCCAAACTGAAAGGGGTGGGCTTTCCGAAAGGCCGAGCATGACGTAGCATCTGACGGAAATTACCGAACTGCTCAACTTGTGTGTAAATTAAGCCCTGGCTTTGACTCGCAGGCGCACTTAAATTCTTACCATGAATAGCCTATTTTTAATCATGTTAACTTTAATTCTTGTCAGGAATAATACAAATTACTAATTATTTATATTTAAACATAAATATAATTTACTGTGCAATATGTTTTGAACATTTGGTCAAATTTGTCTTCGGTAGAATAATAAAAAAACATTTATTAGAGGCATATGTATTCTTTTGTGCATGGAATAGTTGTTTTGTATTTGCTGCTGTTTTAAATTAAGGAGCACAGTACAAATTTTAGACTTTTGTTTTCCATATAAATAATTAGTATTGTCTTTTATGATCTAGTTTATCAATATATATTTCAGTGAAAGAGATGTTGATCGTAGATTGAAATGCATTTTCTACTCATAAGATTTATATATATATATATATATATATATACACACACAGTGTTGTATAAAGTACCACATGGTGATACTTGAGTAAAAGTACAAGTATCTTACAAAAAAAATACTTTGGTAAAAGTTAAAGTCTTCTTTATGAATATTACTTAAAGTCTGAAAGTATTTGATATTTTTGTACTTATGTATTAAAAGTAAAAGTATTTATTTAAAATGTGCAGTTAGAATTTCCATAATGACTTTTATTAGGAGGTGACTTCCCTCCATAAAAGTGCAGAAATAACTGTATCATATTAAAATAATTAATTGATGTTAAATTTAGGATGCACTAGTCTAGCTGTTTCAGTTTATAAACATATATCAAGGCTGCACAAACCTTTTACCCAATATGAAAATCTGAAAATCTATCTGAGGGCTGCGGCCAAATGCAATAATATGAAATACAAATACTTCTTAAGTACAGTCCTTTTATTTTAATGATTGTGTCCTGCTGGAGTGTGACAGGATTTGTTTGTGTACAAACTAATACGGTATCGGAATTTTATATATTTATACTTCTCATTCAACTACAGTTAAATTCACTCTATCTCGGAGGCCCAATTTATATGGATAGTATTTTTTTTTTTTTTTTACAATAAGCTGGAATGAAAACAAGCAAAAATGAAATAAAAGTAACGACTTTCTACTTCTTGCCTTTTTTAAATGTAAGAAGTAGAAAGTAAAAAGTAGGCTAAAAAATAATTACTCAAGTTAAGTACAGATACCCAAAAATTCTACTTAAGTACAGTAGCAAAGTATTTGTACTTAGTTACTTTACAACTCTGCATATACAATAATTAGGAAGAGGTGTAGTTTGTCTTATATAACCACTTAGTTAAATTCCCTTTAACCTTTCACACAAAGTTGGCAATTAAACAGAAGTGATTTTTTAAACGGCTTTGTTCAAGAAAGCCTAAACCCAGGGATAATTTTACCCACATAAATCCCGGTCAAAACATATTAGTTCAGAACAAAAGCATTTTAATTTTGAACAGCACAGGTCAGTGAGTGGTTTATGATTAATGATGTAAAGTATTTTTTAACATTATCAGTAATATTAAAACATTTAGGCGATTTGCTATTTCTAAAGACTGAGGCTAGTATTAAAATAGGAATTAAATCAAGCAAATAAACAGTAAAAAATAAAAAAAAATGAAGTTAAATGAAATAAATGGTCAACTAAAGAAAAAAGTATTAAAAATTTTTAGCGAAAAATCCTAAATATGGGACTAGTGTTTTTTTTCTACCTACGTCATCATTATGCGCCCATTCTGCGGTCGCTCGCGGCATTTGCAGCTGTAGCTTTTTAAAAGAAAAAAAAATCACGTTATAGTTCAAGCGTTTGGAGTGGACAGAAATAATCGATATGATCGAGAAGGAGGACCCGGTCATCAGTGAAGAAGAAGCGGCGCAGTATGACCGACAGATCCGGTTGTGGGGGCTTGATGCTCAGAAGAGGTGAGTTAGCTTAGTTAGCTCTGGATGGTAACCGATGCTGCGGAGCGCTTTACCTGTTGCACTCGTTTTTACACGTTTTTGAATGAAATGCTCGGTAGTTTTAAATTAACAGTGAGCAGAAATATTATAAACAAAGATAAATTATCTGTAACAAGTGTTCATTGATTTGGTATGTTTGTAAAAATCCTTATTGTTTGTATAGTCATCATCACAATAACAACGGACTCATCGGCTTTACGCACTGCATAAAATAATGTCACTCCTTGTTTTTTAAGTATTTAAAGAAATTTATATCAAATGCCAATATAATAATCTTGTAAAAAATATATATATATTAAAGACTAGTCTTATATATAGAGAGACTA
>JARVGW010000624.1:22762335-22788921 GCA_031762495.1 Anablepsoides rubrolineatus | reverse complement strand
CTAGTAAATACATGACAGCATCCTGTGATTTTGAAACATTAGTGATGAAACAGATTTTCAGCATTTTGTTTACAATCACTGCAGGCTGCGAGGGTCCCGTGTGCTCCTGGCTGGGTTAGGTGGTCTTGGAGCTGAAGTGGCGAAGAACCTAATCCTTGCTGGAGTTAAAGGGCTCACTTTGCTGGATCATGAACAGGTAAGCTCGTTAAGTGAAACAAGGCCAGATCAGAGAACATTGTGCTTTTTTCAAGCAAATTGTTTATTTTTGTTTTCTCTAAATATTAGACATAAAACAAAAGGGCTTTTGTGGCTTCATTCTGCTTGTACTACCTCTTATTTCCACTAGATGGCTGTATTGGCAAAAGAACACTCACTTATGTTTTTTTATTTATTTTTTACTCTTTAAAGAGAATCATTGTAAAATGTAAAATCCATCCACTCTTTTAATTTAAGAACACATTAAGCATCAAAATGAGAGTTAAAAAAAAATGCAGATTTTATTTCTTACTTTATAATTTTTTGTTGTAAACAATCTTCATGATATTGCAATTAATGTTACATTCTATTTTTCACTTTTTATTTTGTTGTTTCGGTAGCACGTCATAAACCTTAAACAAAATTCTGCCTATGTTTTTTTGCTTTATTTGCTCTCAGAATTCCAGTCAAACAGAATAAACGATGAGAAGAAAACGAGATCATTAGACAAGCCGCTGTGATTCCTCTGTCTGTGCTTCTGTCAGGTGTCGGAGGAGTCGTGTCGAGCCCAGTTCCTGGTTCCCGTGTCGGCTCGGGGTCAGAATCGGGCCCAGGCTTCGCTGGAGCGAGCTCAGAACCTCAACCCGATGGTGGAGGTTCACGCAGACCCAGAGAGAATCGAAGACAAACCAGATGACTTCTTCTTGCAGTTTGAGGCGGTAAGAGAAAAGAACTGGAGGAGCCTTTTCCATTCACAGTGGGTAAAATATGGGACCATTTATGATGTTCCTTATAGAAATAAATGATCAGTTTTCAGATTGGCCACTAGAGGTCGCCTGTAACCCATAATGTGCTTAAAGAAGAACGCGTCTTGTTTCAATGAGACTCACAATCAATTTGATTTTTTATTTACAAAATAAAGTCAGTTTTGATTAAATACTTAATATTTTATTTAAAATATATATAAGCTTCAGTATCTGTATGTTTGCATTTGTATTTATACAGCTGATTAATCTGCACTCTTTGCCTAAAGTTAATGTCTAATAATTCATCTGAAACATGGATCTTCAGGAGACACAGCAGCTCCTGAAGTGAATGAGAGGATTTATGTGTTGAAGCTTCATATCTAGTTTTATCTCCAGTTTAAATGTTGATGTGATTCTCCTGAAGAGTTTTTTTTTCTTTTCTCTCTTCCCGATTAGAAATATATGTTGAAGAAAAAAACATTTTATTCCATTTTTGCTTAATTTTAATCCTCCAGCCTTCATTCCTAACAGAATATTTAATATCACAGATAATAATCTTTATTTGGTTAAATAAACAGACTGGATCTCAGTGTTTCTCCCTCCTGACACACAAGGCTGTTTGTTTGAACACCATCAGAAGAGTAACAGAGACGTTTCACCTCCTGTTGTGTCTGAAATGTCGGCTCTTTCTCCCTGTGGAGGTGCTAAATGAAAGAAGGAGGAGGTGGAATCATTTAATCAAAAGCTGAAGATTAAAAACTATAAAACAGAAGGAGGGTCTATCTGTGCAGCACTTTTATCTGCGTGTGTTCTGACAGGAGTAACCGAATCAGTCTTATCAGTTGTTTACACCATCCCGCCTTGGTGGGTCCATCAGAACCAGTGGAACTGTGTAGGTGTGTCCCGCTCAGTCTGACTGCTGTAGATCAGAGTTTTTGCTCCAAGAATCAAGTGTGGTGAATGATTATTTTTGTTGTTTTGTTTACAACAAACCGTCCTCGTGTCTCGTCAGGAAATAAAAGAATAACGTTTTCTTATCAGAGAGAAATGTTTTTAAATATTAATATAAATGTGTTTCAGTATTGGGCGTTAAATTGTGGAATAATTTAAGGGATGATATTAAGTTTAGTGACTCTTAAGTTTCAAAAAGAAGTTAAAAAGTAAATTTATTATGAGTTATGGTTTATAGTAGTCAGTTGTGATGACAGTGGTCGTAATATATTACATATTTATTTACATGTACAAACAATAATAATGATATTGTTGATAAAAAAAAAGGTATTGATGTGTATTTTGAGTATATAAAATGGTGCATATAACCAGAATGTAGTTGAAACATGTGTTTTTTTGTGTATTTTGTTTTTGGGAATGCATTATGAAAAGCCATTGTCTTCTGTCTCGACCTATGTGGTCATTCAGGGTTAAAGATTTGGTTTTTTTTGTCTGGAATGTTCTTTAATGTGACCAAATAAATTCATTCATTCATATTGCTTATTTAGTTCGGAACTTGTTAACCAGTACATTTGTGTTTTTTATTTTATTGTGTACTTTAAAAATACTTTATTTTGTTGTTTTAAATACAATTTAAAATAAAGTTTATTTCATTCTTGGATAAAACAAACCTTATACATTTTATCTGCTGGTTTATTGCATGTTTAAATTGTACTTTTAGCTTCTTTAAATTGTAGCTTTTGATTCTTTTAATATAACAGGGTTCATGCAGGGTCTTAAAAGGTCTAAAATTTGAAAATCAAGATTTAAAGCCTAAAAAAAAGTCTTTAAAACGCCCAGATTTTCATCAAAGGTCTCAAATTTTATTTTGTCAAGTCCTAATTTTTTTTACTTTTGATCATTCCAGAGAAGCAATGGCTGCATAAATAAACAGTAAAGCACCATAATCACAGGTTGTTGCAATCTGTCATCATGAAGTGCTAAGTTTGCTACCGGCCTTGATACACAGTTAAACTACAAGTCCTGTGATAACTGCAGGTTATTAAGCAATAAAAGCTTTCTATCTTAAAATTTCTGGGCCCGTTTGAATGTTTCTGTTAATGCATCAGTTTGGTCTTAAATGTCATTCCTAAAGGTCTTAAATTGAACTTACTGAAACCTGATATAAAGTTTTAAAGTTTTTTCCTGTAATCACCTGTTTTATTTTTCTGGGTTTTTCCTCCCTCAGGTTTGTCTGACAGGCTGCTCCAGGGACTTGATGGTTCGAGTCGACCAGCTCTGCTCTCAGCACAACATCAAGGTGTTCTGTGGCGACGTCTTTGGTTATTATGGTTACATGTTCTGCGACCTCGGACAGGAGCACCACTACGTCGAGTGAGTTTTGACCCCGATGTCACCTGAAGGTTTGCAGTGAAGGTGAACTTTGTCACGTTTTGCAGGAATAATGCTTCAGTTATCTCTTTTTTTTTAATTGTTTAGAGAAAAACCTAAATTAGTGAAGCCTTCTGGTGACTCTAATGATGGTCCGGAGGCAAAGAAAGCTAAAATCGATCCCAATGAGACCACCATGGTGAAAAAGGTAGGTGGTCCTGGAGCCGGTTTGACCCATCTGATGCATTTCCCTCCTCATAATCTGTAACTTTAACATCATTCCTTTTATTTTCTAAAACGGGTTTGTTGACAGACGGCTAGTTTCTGCTCTCTGAAGGAGGCGCTGGAGGTGGACTGGACCACTGAGAAGGCCAGAACCGCCCTGAAACGAACGCCGTTGGACTACTTTCTGCTTCTCGGTTCGTCCTCTGATTTGTTCCAGATGAAAACTTCAGACACGTTGTTCTGATGAGGTTTTAAATTTTAAATGTGATCTGTGGTCTCACAATATGTGGTTAAAAAAGGGTTTTTATTGGATCAGGAACAATTAAAAGACAATTCATCCTCAAATATAAATTACAACTTTAACATTTGAATTAAAAACATCTGAAAACAAAATGGACAATAAAAGTACAGAAGTGATGAATCTAAAAGCTCTAAATTCAATATGATTGACAGAAATAAGTGTTGTTGTTTCAGTTCTGAACTTCTATTTTGAAATTCAAATGTCAGTTTTTGTTTGTCTAACAGCTGACGTGTAAATAGAGAACAAAGAAACTTTCCATGAAGTAAATCCAAACACAGAATCATAAACTAAAAGTATAAAATGTGAAACTGAAAACATGTAGGAGCCTTCAGCTCCACTGAAACTGTTCCAGTCAGATGTGGAACATTAGATCCAGAAAGTTTAAATTTTATCCAAACACAAGGACGAGATTTAATCTCAGGTTAGAAAATCTATCAAATCAACAAGAAATCAGTAACATTTATTCTGCATTTGTTGAACATCAATCTTAAAGCAAGTTGTATAAATTAATTCATGTAATCTGTCGTTTCTAACAAACCTTTTGACCCTTCGTGTTCCTGTTTGTCGTCTCTCTCATCACCTGGGCCTCTGCCGGCCCACAAACGACTCGATAGTTTCCATCACAGGCTGTCCATGAGCGCTCATGTGCACCGAGACGAACAGCTAGACACCCACACAAAAACTTCACGTAAAGAACATTCAATCCACAAAAACATAAGAAAACATCATGTCAGGGACATTCAATCCACAAAAACTTCATGTAAAGAATGTTTAATCCACAAGAACGTACAATAATGTTACGTAAAAAGACTTTTATCTACAGGGACATGCAAAAATCTAACATAAAAACATTTAATCCACAGGAATGTAAAAAAAACTTTATGTAAAGGACATTCAGTCCTCAAGAATGTAAAAAAAAAACTGAACGTATAAAGCTTTTAATCCACAGGAACAAGCAAAACCATAATGTAGAGAACATTTAATCTGAAGGAACAGGCAAAAATCTAACATAAAGAACATTTATTCCGACCCTGTGATGGACATGTGACATGTCCAGGGTGTACCCCCGCCCCCCCTCTCACACTGTGACTGCTGGATATGAGCACCAGTGACCCTGAAAGGAAGAAGCGGGTGTAGATGATGGATGGATGGAGAACATTTAATCCAGAGGAACTCTTAGTTTTAATCTAAACAAACTTGTATCTGTTTATTTGTTAGCATTAGCGGCCATCTTGAATCAGATCAACAGCTGTACAGTGATACATCTGAGAGTTTCCACTGATTTATGAGATGTTAACAGAGACACAGACGTTTACATGACTGCCCACCTTGTCTGTGGAGCAGACAATATCAAATATTGTCTATATATAAATAAATAAAACCTTAAAATAACTTTTTAAACAAACAGGAAGTTAGTGGAGTGAGGCCAACGCTGCTGTTACATGTTCACATTTTCCTGTTCCTGTTAAAAGAAGAACTGAATGGTGATAAAAATCTAAGAGTTTCCTGTTATTTAATAAATAAATCTGAAAACAACACTTTGACTTCACAAACTCCGTCACCATTTCTGCCACGTTTAGAGACTGTTAGACCCTCGTTGTGTTAAAAACACGCAGAACTGTTCTTTATTTTGAAAATAAAATCTGCAAACATTAAAATATCTGCAAGTATTTCACAACGTTTTTTTTTTTTTACTCGTCTGATTTCTCCTTTTAGACCTCAAACCACAGTTGTTGAAACAAATAGAAACTATTTGAAGTTTATTATGGCGTGAAGCGGGGCTCATATTGTTTTTGTACTGTTAATTTCCAACCTACACTGCACCATCCAACAGTTTTACAATAGGCCCCATATTTGAGGAGGGGGCTCCATCTGAAAAAGGGGGTGACTGGACATAGAGAAATGATTATAACTCAACATAGGAGCTTCAGATGTGTGTTGTTGTTTAGCTCTGATGAAGAGTTATCAGGCCCACCAATGAGCCCCCCCCACCCACCCACCCACCCCAAAACAACACATCTGTTCTGGTGCTTTGATGCTATGCTGTATCCAGTTTTAATACGTTCCCTCTAGGACTGAACGATTAATCACATTTGTGATAATCTCACGATATGTTTAAATTGAGATTTTCTAACCGCACAGGCTGTGATTGCCAAAAAGTGACAAATCTGGTGACTTTTCCCTGTGTTTTTGGAAACTTTGACAACAACATTTTCCAAGCATTTTTCTCGGTGAGCCCCTTCCCCTTCCTATCTAAAACAGTCTGCAGATTAAATTTAAGATTCTCATAAATATAATTTATGTAATGTGGATCTAAGCATTGAAGTTTCATTCAGTTTAATTGTGTTCTAAACATATTTAATGTTGTCTCTCTTTAACATCTATAGCTCAGATCACTCGACTAGAGTTTGATTTTTCTAGTAAATAATGAGTTGGTTAAAGCAGATTTTTATTCTCTTCGTGTTTTTTTTTTATTTTATTTAAAATTTTATTTAATTCCTAAAAAAAAACAATTAAACAATACAACTAATAACGTTGGGTCAAAAACATAATCAAATGAAAAGAAGCAGAAAGAAGAAAAATGTCTTGTAACATCTGCCCCCATTAAAAAATATGTATCTACAAAACGTACAATATGTAGATATTAATTCACAGTATAACTTAAAATAATCAACATCACAACAAAACTAACAATTTCAACCAATACTTTGTTCATATCTCATTTAAAAAAAATCTAATATTTTTTTAACTTTATTTTTTCATGATGTTACTGACTGGAAGCTTTATTTTCTATTTTATTTTTTCTATATATTTATAGACTGTCCTGTGAAGTTCAGACAATGTTTAGGAAGTTCACTTAACATGTTTTAATATGTTTAATTAAACAAGAAAAATGAGAAATGGTGAAAAGATTTGTTTGCTTTATTGTAATCTGTGCTTCAAATCAATCTTACTTTGTTTATTATAAAATAGTTTGTTTTTTTGCTTCTGTTTGTTGAAAAATACTTGAAGATGTTAAAAAATTAAATCACAATTTATAGTTAAAAAATAACTGCAATTGGATTATTTTCCAAAATATTTTCCAAAGCCCTAGTTTCCTCTCAGATGATGTAAAACCACAACATGAGCTCTGGTCTGAAGATGACGAAGCGCTCAGATTAATTTTTTTTTTTTTTTGAAAGAAGAGGAAAGAAAATCAAAATATCTGCGTTAAATCCCAGCGTTTGAACCAATCAGATGGCTGCATTAATCGATCTAATCGTTCTATTTATCAGCTGCAGACAGGCTTCTTATCTGAAGGTTGAGATTTGCTAATCTCAGTTTGTCATGGATTAATTTGTGAAAGCGGTGTGTGTGTCCTCACATGGCTGCGTCTCTGAGTGGAAACATTAGTTGTTTTTATTTTTCTGAATGTGAGACAGGAAAGGGCTGTTCTTCAGTTCTTCACCGCTTCTATAAATGACTTGTTGTTCTGAGGAAGTGACTCTTCCTCTGCTGTAACTGTTTCCTGTCTCACTAGGAACAGTCGGCTGATCTGAACCACAGGCAGGGTGTGTGTGTGTGTGTGTGTGTGTGTGTGTGTGTTATCGTGCACATGTCATTTGTGTTTTCCTTTTTTTTTTTTTTTTAAGCCAGATGTTTTGACCAAAATAAAAAAAAAACATTTAATTTGATGTTTTAAAGGCCATCTTTGACCTTTTAACCCTGCAACCCATGAGCACACACCCCTGTGTGGGCTGCCAGATAAAAATCACATTTCCATTTATGTTGACATTATTATATGAAGTGATGAGATTTTATTTGATTTCCTGTCAGACTCGAGCCGCTTCTTTCACTTTCTTCTCACAAAGATCCTGATAAAGGGCAGAGTCGAGGTGTGAGGATGATTCATCGTGTGTGTGTGAGTGAATGTGTGTGTGTGTGTGTGTGTGTGTGTGTGAGTGTGGAAATGGCCGTGGGAGGACTCGACTTCCTCGTGGTTGATTTTAATGGACGAGCAGGAAACGTAGGCGACGTGTGTGCTCGTTGCGCAGGAAGACGTCTGAAAAACGACAGAATAAAGTGAATTAATCAGTGTGAAAACTTCACAACATTCAACATTCTGTACGTTTTTTGGCCTTTTTCTCATTTCACAATTTTTATGCTATTTCAACAATTCATATAATAAAACGTTCAGCTCATTCAGGACATTCCAGCTATGACTTTTGGTATTTCTGCTATCTATACTTTTTTTAGCTATTTCACTTTTTTAGCCACTTTTTTACAATTGAAAATGAATGGAGCTACTTTCAACAACCTTAAAATCTTTCAAAATGTTTATAAATCTTTACAGCACCTTACACAATTTGTTCTGATTATGCTCTTTTGAACTTCCTTTTGCTAATTTTAGCTACTTCTTTGCTAACTTTAGCTGTTTTCTGCTATTTCAGCTAGTTTTGCTTCCTTTTCTTAGTCTCTTTTTTTCTGCTTTATTTTTGCTTTTTATACTATTTCTGCTTCTTACAGTTGCTTTCTGCTATATTCAGCTATTTGATACAAATTTAACTAAATTTTAGCTGTTATTAGCTAAAGTTAGCTTTTTAAGCTAAATACACATTTTTGTAGCTATTAGAACCTTTTTCTGCTAAATTCAACAAAGTTGTTTTTTATGTTAATTAAAGAACTTTCAGCTACATTTTAGCTGTTTTACTGAAGCTGCCAACTTCGGCTGTTTTAGATATTTTACTACAAATGATCACTTTTTAGTAGCTTTATGGGTTTTTTCTGTTATTTTGAGCTATTCATTTATCTTACAGTTGTTTTCTGCTAATTCTGAAAATTTGCTCCTTTTTACAGTTTTTCTGCTTCTTTCATATTTCCAACTTTTGCTATTAAACATGTTCAGCTCAATTCCAGCAGCTTTCAGCAACAGGCATTCACACTAGCATTCTCGCAGGAAATGCAATTTCTCTAGTTTGATTTAAATTAATTTCCTCGGTCGGTCGTGAGGATGACATCATCAGAGTGGTGCTCAGTTGGGGTTTGGTTCTGGTTTGATGTGGGGGAAACGTGGGATGCAGTGGGTGATGGTGTAAACCACAGACTGATTGTTATCCTGCTTTCAAAGGGAGCAGCAGAGTCGCTGTATTTCCACGAGGTGATAATTCACTTAAACCAGTGATGAAATTATAAACGGAACAGATAATTTCTAAAATACAGCTTTAGTTAAAATGGTTGAAACTTGTTTCCGATTTCCTAACCGTCGTCTTTTTTTGTTTTTTCCGTCCTCGCTCCAACAGTCCTGTTGAAGTTTCGCACAGACAAAGGTCGTGACCCCGACCCCGAGTCCTTCACAGAAGACAGTCAGCTCCTGAAACAGATCCGGGACGACGTCCTGGAGGCGCTGGCTCTGAGCGCCGACCTCCTGAACGATGACTTCATCAGGTGACCTTTCTGTTTGCACTGCAAGAAATATCCATCTAATAAACTCATGGATCTGTTATTATTATTATTATCTTTATACACACACTGCAAAAGATTTTAAACCTTATATTCAGCCAAAAAAATCTTTTTCATCTTGTTTTGAGACTGATTTACTAAACAAGAACTGAATGTGTCAGAATAATAATCTTGTTTTCAGAATGTGTCAGATTATTTGTCTTGTTAACCTGAACATTTGACTCAAATTAAGTCAAAATTTTCTGTCAATGGAGTAAGAATAATTTTACTTGGTAAGATTCTTAAAATACTTCATTTGACTCAATTTTCTCTTATTTCAAGAATCTTACCAAGTAAAATTATTCTTACTTCATTGACAGAAAATTTTGACACAATGAGCTGTAAATGTTGGGAAAGAACTGAAATCTAAAGTTTTGATTTGTTTTTCTTGGTTTGTCCTCAGCTACTGCTTCTCAGAGATTTCTCCGGTCTGCGCCGTTGTCGGAGGGGTTCTTGGACAGGAAGTTGTGAAGGTGAGCTTTTGGGTCGACTCTCAAACTTAATCAGATTTAAAGTCAGACACTGACCAGATTTATTTTTCTCCAACTTGATTTTTGAACTTATTTTAAACCTTAGACCTTGAAGCTTCATAAATCAAACGTTATAGTTTAAAAATAAAAAACTTTCTTGAGGCTGAAATAATCTGAGATGTTTTTTTTTATTATTATTATTTATTTCATTTAAACAACAAAAACAAACATATTTAAAAATAAACAAAAAATCACAACATCATTAAATGAAAAGGAGCAGAAAGAAGAAAATAATCTTATAAAATCCTCCCCCAATTAAGAAAAATAAAATATCTATACATCCATCCATCCATCCACAAAACCATTTTATATTCCATTAAACAACCCAAAAAAACAAAAACTAAAGTAAATGACCCAAACATAGACTGCTCATATTTTTTCAAAAACAAAGTTTTGACCCTTCTAATAAATGAAAAAGTTCATGTCGAGGTGAAACTGTCTGGAGTTCAGAAGCCATCTACAGATGATGAAACTCACTGCAACGCAGCATAAATCCAGCTCCTCTCTTGCGCACACACACACACACACACACACTGATTATAACTTTGGACTCTTGGTTTTAACAAAACGCTTCATTTCCTCTCCTCTTCAGGCTCTGTCTCAGAGAGACGCTCCTCATCGTAACTTCTTCTTCTTTGACGGCCGTAAAGGTAACGGCGTGGTGGACTACTTCGGTCCCAACTGAACTCACAAACATCTGTCAGGTTATTTAACCGTCTGTTGTTCTTATCGTCACCAGAGGCTTGAGATGTTGTTGTTTTTTTTACATTTGCTAATAAAACTTTAAAACATTTATTTATTTTTTACTTCTGATCTTTTAACTCAGGAAAAAAACAAACCAGGTTCTGGTGAAACTTTAGATGAACGCTGAAACATGAGCAGGTCAAAGGTCATCATTCAGGAAAGAAACTCTCTAATAAACATTTATTTGTGACTCGTCACATCGAAATAAGGATTAAGTCAATCTTGCTCAAAATGACCTAATTACGTTTTCAGATTCCTGGTTTTAAATGCTTTTTTCTGATGCCTGGATTGTTCTGATATCAGTTAATCCATATATATGACTTTATTTATCTTGTTGGTTATAATACATTAATATTTGGTCTGAATCCTAATTTTCAGTTTTTTTAATGAGGAATTTTTGATGTTCTTATAAAGACGAAACCTCAAATTATACTTGAATATTAAGATTTCTCAGCTGAAAAGAAACAAAACATTTCTAGATCAAAATTTTAAGACATTTTTCCTTAAAATCATTTTTTTTTTTGTTGCTACTGTTTAAAAACATGCTTCAAAAATTTGTTTTATGATTATATTTCAAACAGTTCATTTAAATAATACATTATGCATTTATTATGCATTATGTCAATAATGTATAATTATGCATTGTTAAATAATTATTAAATAGTAATAAACAATTATGCATTTATTCATTATGTTTTGACAAAATGTAATTTTTACAAACATTTTAATCAACATATAAATATAACATATCCCACTTTTAGACTTAATCCTCATTTCCTTATAATGGGTCACATTTTAGCTTTTATTAAAACCATCCTTCATCCTAAACTTATTGTAGTTTTACTTCTAAATTTATATAAACATATTAAACATCCTGAGGCCAGTTTTTATTCATAAATAAAATATATTTTTAGATTTTTAACTCCTAATTGCTTAAAAACATGTTTGTTTTTATCTTAACGATGTTTTATTAATCCTAAATAACTAGAAGAAACTAAAAATTGGATAATAATCAAGATTAAGGGAACGATTAAGCAGATTTTTTACTTTTCATCCACGTTGACCTGATTAAAAACTAACTTCATGCAGTTGTTTTAAATATTTTGCTAACAGACACACAAAGCTTAGCTCTGCCTCTACTGCTAAAACTAAAAACATTCAAACAAGAAGATTTGGGTCTCATCTTTATTATATAAAAACAGAAAAGGTACAAAATCCAAGTAGAAATTTTACAATAAAAAAAAAATAAACAGCAACACGACGCGCCTGAGCTCGCTGCAGGAAGGAGACTTTTCAAAATAAAATCAGCTGAAATCCGGGAAACGAGTTGATCTCCGTTTGGCCTCGTGAGCCTGCGTCCTTCAAGAATTTACACATTAAATATTTAAAAAATAACCCACAGGCTTTTAGTCTCGGCTGACACAAAGAAAAACTGTTGCTGAGTTGTTTACATTCCCTGAAACAAACAATGAGTAAACACACCAGGCTAAAATATGTTACAGTACATGTGTGTGTATTTGTACATTTATTTAAACGTACCAGTACATTAACACCTCAATGTTCACAATTAAAGGGTGTCTTTGGGCCTCTTTGTTAATGTTTTATAAACAAGTTATTTAAATACTTAAAGTAACACATCAAAGCAGGCTCACTATTTGGCAAGAATAAATGCTTACTTTTATTGTTTTAATTGAATTTTAAAAGCTTATCTCTGTGAGCAGATTTGAGGGTTCAGTTTGTTTTAACAAATAAAGTTATTTAAGTTAAAGTAATCAAACTAAATTGAACTGATTCTTTTGTAAAAGTTTTAGACGCTCATCCAGTCGTTACCTTTAGGAGAGTTTTATAAAGTATTTTTCTAACCGTAGTTTTAGACAAAGATCTGTAAAACTGAGTTTTTTACGGTTTTTTCTTGTTTTTAGAGTCAGTGGCTGTGGCGGCCATCTTGAATCAGGTGAATTAAAGCCAAATAGTGAGCCTTCTTCAGTGTTAAAAAACCTGTTTATAAAACAGTTTTTATCATTAGGAGGCGGCACGTTTCCCTTTTATCTGTTCAGAAGTTTTCATTTTGATCAGAAGATTAAATTTATCTCCATCATAAACAACAAATCATCAAGGAACAAACAAACAAAAATAAAAAGCTACTTTTGAAAATAAGTTACACATTTATTACAAATTCTTTCCTCTTCAGCTGCAGTGAAAACTGAAGGATCAACATTTCTCCTGCAGATCATCAAATACGCCTCAAATCCACAGGATTTAAATAAAGAACCAGTGAAACCAGGAAGAAATGTGCTTTTTTTAAAAATTCAAACGCGTGAGTTTAACGGGCTGAAACAGTTTTTTTTTTTTTTTTTTTACCTCAAAGCACTTCAGGACTGATTGTTGCAGAAAGGCACGTTTTTTTAATCTTTATTTAATAAACGGTTCTGATCAGACGTTTGGCTCAAAAAGTGGCGTTAAACCCTCAAAAATAAGTTTCCCTGCAAACCGAACCGGCTTCACAGTTTTATCTGAGACACGAAAAAAAAAAACACGTCTGAGATTCGCAGTTATTATTAAACTACAAAATAAAAGCCTCTCGTGGACTATTTTACAGCCGAACATTAAAGTTTGGACGTCATGTAAAATAAAAACAGAACGTATTCAGTATTCAGAGCAGAACAAATTAAGGGTTTAATTTAGATTTTTATGGCAACGTGTCAAAATTTGTTTTGTATTTTGTAACTAATTAACAACAGATAAATAAGATCTGGCTGTAAAGAGGTCACTGCCATGAATTTCAACAGAAAAAGATTTGATTTATGAATTTATCAAATCATTACGTTTTGTTTTTATTTACATTTTTCAACAAAGTCACAATTTTTAGGTCCATAAAAAATAATAATTTACAGCTTCAGGAGCGTTTGAGTGACAGCAGGAGGCGGGGCTACAAAGATGTGTGTCCACGCACACACCTGCTACAAAGAGCCCACCAGAACTCATTTTACAAAATGTACAGGTAGAATCTGCCGGTCCGGACCAGCAGACCGGGTCCTGAGTCCAGAGTCCAGGTTCAGGGTCTACGTGAGTCTGTAGAGAGTGCTGAGCGTTTGGCTGATGAAGCTGAGGAGTCCTCTGCAGACGTCTCTCCAGTCCCGCCAGTGGGGGGCGCCGTGCTGCCACACAAAGAAAACCCATTAAAACCAGCGTTTTTGGTTTGGAGAGATGACTCGAGTCCGGTACGGTCCCAGAACTCACCGCTCTGCGGAGCATGGCGGCGTTGAACTCGTCTCCGATGCTCCTCAGCTGGCCCGCCACCCTGCTGACGTCCAGCCGAGCGGCGGCCCGGGACAGGTGCTCGTTGTGGGGCAGCAGGTCGGGCAGAGGCCCCGGCCCGCCGGGGTCCTGCTGGTTCTCTTTTTCTGTTGCTCCGTCAGAACCTTTGGAAGAAAAGAAAAAGAGAAAGGATGTTAAAATCCTGCTTCTATTAGTAAAATAATTACTGAATACTTCAGTCTGCAAACAAGGTTATAAAAGACTTTTAGTTTTAATACGTTTTTATCATTATCACCCTAACCACCAAAACAAAGATCACTTAAAGCAGGGCTTCTTAACCTTTTTCACCTTGATTTGTTGAACATTTGGAGGCTCAGTCAGACATTACTAATTCACAAAATGATAATTATTCTGAATCTTGGTTTAATTTGTATTGTATTTACATTATAACTAAATTAAATAAACTTACAGTATAAAAGTAAAACTCCTGTCAAATAATCACAAGACATGATTAAAAGGCTGCACGAGATTAGGACAATCTACAATGTGCAATAACTATGTTGATGATATGACTTGTGATAAATGAACAAATGCATCAGTGTTTCTGCTTTGGGTTCAAAGCCAAGAAAACAACCTAAAAAAACCTAAACATTTCCGTTTCAGCCTGATTTTCTTTTTTAAATATGAAGAGATCCATCCAGTTTTGAGTCAACCATTTATTGCAGTGTATATAGTTGTTGCGATATACATATTACAGTCTATTATCACGATGACGATAAATTTTCTATATATTGTGCAGCCCTACATGATTATGACAAACATTTATTTATATTGCAACCTGCCCAGAACAATTATTTGAACAAATACAATGGTCAACACACACAAAAAAATATATTTTTGAGATAAAACAATAACAAAAATAGACAATTCAATAAATAAAATTGTGGGCATAAAATAAATACATTTAAAATGTTCAATGTAAAATGTAAATTTTTTTAATTATTAAAAAAAAAACAGTTAAACATCTGAGTGGCGCACTATCACTACTAGTGGTGAGAAAGTGTATTGCACCTTATTCAGAATCAATGCGGTCCCACGGCCCAAAGTTGTTGTTCTTTTGAGGCCCTCAGGGTGGCGCTGTGGCCCACAGGTAAAGAATCTCTGACCTAAAGGCTCACCTTTAATTTATAATATTTGTTTTAACCTGAAAAGCTGCTTAATGATCTCGTTAACGACTAAAAGCTGCTATCTGAAATGTAATGTCGTGCTCTGTACAATGACAATAAAGGCCTTATCTAATCTAAACTAAGCTAACGCTAAGATAACGCTAAGCTAACGCTTCACAACAGAGACTTTCTGTCTCCTCTCATGTTTCTGCAAACAGGAAGTATTTTAAAGAGGTAAAAACAGGAACTATTTATTGCTTTTTTGTTTCATTAATATAGTTAAAGTGTAGCGTTTAGCGATGTAACAGTAAGAATTAATTTATTGAGCTGAAAATGAAACAAATCCAGGTTAATCTGAGGCGACTAGAAACTTCCTGTAAATCAAAACAAGTTTATCGAGTTTGATTTCTGGTTTTTGTTCCTTTTCAGTTTCAGACGATTCGACCTGTTTTCTTTGTTACATCATTTATTTATTTCATTCGACTCGTCTGTTTGAACAAAAGACCCTTGTGCTCATTTGGGTTGCCACGGTAACTGACATCCTCTCCAAAAAGGATTACGGACCGTCCCGTTAAAAAAAAAAAAAGACAGAAAAAACCCAAACCAAACAGGAAAACCCTGACCTGTTGCCAAGGTAACTCTGACTCGCGCCTGATTGGAGGAGACAAAAGGAAGGGGCTGATAGGATGAGTTGGGAAAAGGAGGCGGGGCTTGGGGTGAATTTGACTGACAGGTGAGGTGAGGTGACACAGACCCTGTCAGATATAAAAACCTAAAAACAAACGAGGAGAAAAGTCGATCTTTCAGTTTAGTTTAATCAGAAACAAACGTGTTTTTATTTGTTAAGTTTTTAAAATATTTTTGTATTTATTTCAACAGTGATTAATTATGATTCAAGTGTCAAATTCAATGAATCGGGTTAAACTTATTGGATTCTAAATTAACCTGAGTGAGCGTCTGCAGAGGAGGAAGTGCTGCAGATTGTTGCATTTTGTTTCTGTCAGGGTGCAGAGAGGACAAGTCTGAACATGCCTTCATCACAGCTGACCTACAGCTGAGGAGGAGGAGGAGGAGGTGTCTGTTTACATCCTGACACTCCAGCCCAGAAAGAAAAAAGAAAAAAAAAAAAAACTAAACATGATTTTCTGCAGTTTCTGATCACTTTAACACTTAATTCCTACCATTATAAAGGTCGGCCTGAGCTTATTTTACAAGATGCTGCAGAGGCATTGTTTTGAGTATTTTAATGTTCAATACATCAATACAACCCTTATATCCTTATCTTTCAATTTATGTATGTTATTCATCCATAACAACTAAATAAAATCATAAGAAGTGCAAAAAAAATCACAAAAAATCCAATTTGTTTTATGATTTTTTCACATATTTTTGCAAAAATAAAAATGTCCTAATTTTATCCCTCAAAATTGTCAATATAAAAAAGTTGCACACAAGCCTTCTAAACCACAGAACATTTATCTTGAGTTTGTACAAAACTTTTTCAGTTACTGTCAATGATATAATCTGTAACAAAAATAAATAAAATAAGTTCCAAAGCTTCGTACAAAGAGTAAAACTTCTTGACTTTGGGTCTATCTATAAATGTGTCTGTATAAGTGTGTGTGGTGTTTGGTGTGTGTTGGCTGCATGTATCTATATATTTTAGAGAAAAAATTAGAGAGAGAAGAGTTTGCCAAAACCGAGCAGAAAAATAACAAGTTGCAGGAAATGACATCACTGCTTGTTCTGTGTAGTCATGTCAAAAAAATAAAATCTTGTAATATTTTATGCTTTCAACGTGAAGACGTGGGATCCAACCCAGGAAGTGATGTAAACAATCTACCTGATCTATAAAACATACGAGATTTACCCTGAGTCTGGGTTTGTCTTATGTCTTTGTGTTCGTCTTTATTATAAATCTGTGAACTCGTCAATGGAAGAAAACAGTGCTCTGAGACATGTTGATAGTCAGAAAAGTAAGTGTAACTCTTACAGTTTTATATGCAAAATAAATTATTGTTCTATCTTATGTGGTTGGAATTCTACCGGCATTTAAAAATAAGTATGCAAAAAGGTATCAAATGCAAAAGTGTTAGTGACATGAAAAGTGACTGTTAGCAAAAAGTCTTATGAATCACTGGACAAAATAATCAGAGGAATCAAACTCCCAGAACTCAGCAATCAGGATATTTAAATGGATACAAGTAGTCAGTATCTTACCCGCAGCAGTCTAACAGCTAACAGGAACTTAGCCTGTTTTTTTGTGCCGTCTAAGCTTTTTAGCAGGTTCTTACCTGAAGGTTCTGCCGACGAGTCCCTCTGAGCGTCTGTTCCTCGGCTCCTCTGCTCAGAACCAGGTGACGGCGGCCGGAGCTCCTCCCCTCGGCCCTCGAGGCCAGGAAAGGCCAGCGGGTACGACAGGTTTAAGACCTGAAAGGGTTCCAGGTGGTGGGAACGGTGGCGGACAACGCTCCTGGTGGATCTGGGTGTCGCGATGAGAGCGTTGGGCCAGGCGTGGTGGAGGGGGCGGGGCACCTCCATGCGGCAGGTGTTGTGGCACGGAAGAGGCCCGTTTCCTACGACCTCGTGTTCTCCGACGGGCTCAATGGTCTCTGCTCGAGCCATCTCAATTACTGCCTGAATAATTAAAAAAGAAAAAGTGTTTCTCTTTTTCATCCTTTATTAGCTTTAATAATCTTTATAAACAGTAAAAATCAACAGGTTTTATGACAGGCTAAAATGTTTACCAAAACTTACTTTTTACTCAATCATTTCATTTAAAATGTTAGAATTGTAACAAATAACTTTGAAAGATTTGTATAAATAAATTTATTCTACTTTGGGAGAGGTCAAAAGGCACCTGTGAAATAATAAATGCCTTAATGTTTGTATTTAAGCTATTTGCACAGTTTATTAGGTTAGGTTTTTGCTAATTAAAATTATTTTAACAGTTTGAACTCATTTTGCAAAAATTAAAATCAGATTTTGCACAATTAAAGTCACTTTACCACAATTTATAACATAATTTTATCAGTTTAAACAATTTCTTGAACAGTTTAAATATTGGTTTTTAGATTTGTTGCACAATTCAGGCCCTTATATAGGTTGATTGATATTCTGAGTTTAAGTATTTTCTTGCACATTTTGAATAGTTTCCACTGCTTTATTTACACTTTAAAACAATTGATGCATTTTTATTGTCTTTACATAAATATATTCACAATTAATAAAACTCTATATTCATGCAAAGATTTAAAAAAATTATTAAAAAATTTGTAATTTGTTACTGTTTAAGTTGAATTTTGTTTTGTTTTATTGTTTGAATTTAATATAATTTTTTGTAAATAAGAGCAGATATTTTTTTCTTCTGCTGCCTTTTATTTTATTTGTATTGTTTTGTTATTTAAAATGAAAAAATACTATTAAAAAAGTTTAAATAGACCCCCCCCCCCTAAAAAAATAAAAATAATAATAAATATTCAAATAAAGTTCAGTTTTTGAACAGACCACCAGGCTATCCTCATCCTAACCACCAGGGGGCAGCAGAGGCTCCTCCTCCCGATCACATGACTCGTGTTTGTAAACAAATCCGCGCTTCTCGGAGCACGAGTGTGCGCGCACACAAACACGCGAGTGAAAAGAGGAGGCGCGTGACAGTCGGGATTATTAAACCTTTCACATGTTAGCAAAGCAACCAAACATTTTTTAAATCAGGGTTTTAAACAGTTTTTAAATCTTTTTTTCTCCGAAACTCGTTTATATTCAGATATTTTCAACTAATCAAGCGACGAATTGTTTATATATAATTATATATATATATCTTAAACGTTTGTTTTGAACAAAACGCAGATGTATGTAAAATAAAGAAACGTAACTTAATTAATGTATTTATTTATTTATTTATTCTCGGAGGCCCCTGCTGTCCAGACTCGGCATGTCTGGACATGTCTGACGCACAAAGAGGCAGAAAAACTGACCAAACAAGCTTTTAATGTAAACGTCTTATTCTGAGCTATAATTAACGCTGAGCTTTATTTATTAAATTAAAGTGAATATCTGTAAATAAAAGTCCTGATTCAGATGTTTTAGTTTCTCAAACAGCTGAGCCGATCAGGTGATGTAACTTTGCACCATAGAAGAAGAAGCACCTTCTTCAGGAGGAAATCAATTAAAACTTGTTTTCTTACTTTGTGAAAATGATCCGTGATGATTCTCTGTGCGCGTTTGAAGCAGTAGATGAAAGGTTGACATCAGACAGAATTAATGTGTTAAAATCCACTTGGCGGGAAAAACAAACACCGCGTCATTCCACAGAAGGATCGTCTCTAAAAACACGTTTCTGTCTCCAATTAACCCATTTAGATGAAAATACTCGCCTCCAGAACCGAGCTCAAGTCAGTCCGATCTGTTCCGTCCGTGCGAAACTCTTCGGCTTTTATTGCGCGCTCCGGAATAAGGTGACATCAACATCCGGTTTGACGCCTTCAAAGTAAAACAAACCTGCCGTCTTTGCTGAAAAAATGAGTAAAAAAAAAGAACATTTAAAAAAATTACTTCAACTTTAAACAAAAACGAATGTTTGAATTATTAAACTTTTTAAAAACTTTAAAGTCAGTGTAAAAAATATTTTATTTTGTTAAAAATTGAGGAAAAAACAGCAAATTTTGGTTTTTTTTTATTTCATATAATCAGCCACGTTTAATATTTTATGTTTTAAAGCAAACTGACACTCAAACAGTACTCTTTTTTTTATTGTTTTTATGCTTTTGTTTTCTTGCCTTCATTGATTTTTGCAGATCTTGACTTTCCTTTTTTCCTCCACAACAAGTGCTGATATTTCCTTTAACGAAATATTTTTTTCCTTTATTTATTACAGGGACAGTGCATACTAATAACATAGTTATTAATAACATTTCTGTAAATATGTCAGAATTAGCCAGAAGGCTATTTTTCACCTGCAGTCCCTAGACAGGTGGTAAAAGTCACCCTAAAACAGTGGTCCCCAATGTTTCTGCTGGACACACAAACACACACACACACACAATCTCCAACCAGACACACAAATATTTCCATTTCAATTTATTTCTCAACACAAAATGTTTTTTTTACCATTTCAACTGAAAGAAAACTGAAAAAATTACAGATTGCAAGAAATTATAACCAGTCAAATGTCATCTTCCCCTCACACACACAGTTTGGGAACCACTGCCCTAAAATATTTAATTTGAAACTACATAATTACAAAATAACAATAACAATACACTTCAAAATACTATAAGCTAAAATGCATATAAAACACAAACAAGCTAACATCAAACAACACAATAAACCTACACATGAGACAAGATGACAACATATGCTGCTGTCTCCATACTTCTCTTTTCCATTCAACAAAATATTTCATTATTTTTTCCACTTAAACCTGGAAAACAAAACGTTTCTTATTTTAAAACGTCATGCTGATGCCCTTTCTGTATTGCGTTTCACCTCCTCTTCATTTTTAAACAGAGAAAAGTTGGGTTATTTCCTCATCACTCACTCACACACACACACACACACACACACACACACACACACACACACACACACACCTACACACACACACACACACACACACACACAAACACAAACCCCTCCTTTCTCCCAACAGCTTCATTTCCTTCACCTCATCTTCAGCAGCTGTAAATCCCAATGAGGTATTGGTAAATCCAAACAAAGATCCTCTGCGAGGTGAAGATGAGTCACTCTTAAGTAAACAGAGTTTTTCACACATTCACAGCAAACAAAAAGCTCCTCTTGTTTGGATTTATTTGAGTAAAACTTGTGCAAAATTACACAGACATGGTGCTAAACGTCACGCGGAAAGTTTTCAACCCCCTCACCTTCACTGCTTCACTTTGTTTTAATCTTAGAACATTAAATGTGAAAATTGACAATAAAAACCTGAAACCTTTAATTTTATTTATTTATTTGTTTTGCAGCAAGTTCAAACAAATGGATAAAAAAATCCAGAACTTTCATCTAACTGAAGCTAATTTCTATTTTGAATTAGCAATAAATTTAATTAAAAGCAAAAATACTCATTTGTGTTAAAAGACAGATAAAAAATGTGCAGAAAAACAACAAACATATTAAGGTATTTGCAAGCAGAACTAATGAATCTGTTTAATTTTTAATGAAATGTTTAGGTTGATTATAGTTTTGTTTATATTATTGTTTTACCGTAAAGGTTTATCACATCTAACAATTAAGAATTGTAATAATATTTCAATAAATCAGTAGTGCTGCAGAGCTACTTTACCATTAAACTGATTTATTTCTAGCATTTAAAGAGATAATTGGTCTTCATCCCTTTAGTTGCTTTTTGTTTTACTTTTAACATTTTTTTTCTAAATTCAATTTTGTTTGGTTTGTTTTTTGTACTTAAGTCTCAATTTACAACTAAATTAATCTTAAAGGATTATATATATAAAAAAAAAACATTAAAAAATCCTCATTAAAATAAAGTTTTTTATGTTTAACTAAATTTCTTTAAGTCAGACCTCAGCAGATATGATCCAGGTCGTGCTTTAACTCATAAAAAATGGTTCTGGTTCTGATGGTTGCTGCTCCTGCATCACATTAGCATCTTAAGTAACCTCAGAACCCCCTCCAGCATGTCGACCTTTGACCCCCGGCTCTTTGTGTTCCTGTGGCAGCTCTCAGCTGAGGGGGCACGAGACAGGGGCGGCCCAGCTGAGCAGCAGGTCGACCCCCCCCCCCCCCCCTTTGTTTGGGTTGAAGGGGGTAAACGGGGCGGGTCTGCTGGGTTACATGCCCGGGCGAAGATCCTCCACTTGTCATGAACATTAAAGTCTGTTTTTTTTATTTTTTACACCGTTTAATCAAAGCACCGCTAACGAAAGAGAAGAACCGTCAGAACGGTCAGCAGCGCAGCGTGTTTCGAGTTTCACACCCTGAACACCTGCTGCTGGTCCTGGTCCTGGTCCAGAACTGTGATGAAGTCACCTGATGGGTCTCTGGTTCCAGAATGCATCATCAACATTGTTTAACGCCCTGCTGCTTTTAGGGGGTTATTCAGAGTAATCTGAGTGCTATTACACAATCGTGATAACATCAGATAACACACACACACACACACACACACACACACACACACACACTCTTACAGGTAATCTACACCTGTGTAGTTGTGATAAGCTGGTAAGTGAGAGCTGCCACCTTGTGTCTTACCCCTGCTGTGAGCAAGTAATATCTTACCTGTTATGGATGCGTCTGACTGTGTCGACTAATGTTTTTTTTTTTGGATTCTCAGTTTTATAAATTTTGATGATTGTTTGTGTGCACAAACAGCAACAGCAGCCGCTAGCTGTAGCACTTCCAGTGCAACATGAGACACTTACTGCACACATTAAATTCCTATAACCGTGTAACATAAAAGCAGACTAATTGTTAGCTCGTTTGTACAGATAGAAACCAACTATTTCTCCAAACTGAGATTGTTTAAATAGCTATCTACAGCAGGTAAGATATTTGTTAATAATGCTGCCTCAGCTAATCCAACATTAGCAAACAGATAAATGGTTTTAACTTCATCATTTGTGCAGATATTAAGCTAAAACTTGACATAGCTGAGATTTCTCCACAATAAAAACAAGGAAATACATTTATATGGATAAAAGTCATGATGTTATCTCTAAAACTTTTACTTTTTTTATTTGTTTGTTTGCTGTCTCATTCTGTGTTTTTAATTATAGGTCGGCGCTTTGAACCCGGTGACCGGTCCCAGGAATCCCCGCCGTGTGTGTTTAGCTGCTGTTTGTCTTGCGGTAACCAAAGCAGGCCGAAGCTCAGCAGTTTGTCACCACAGCTGAAAGCTGAGCTCGTCTTTGGGTCGCTGCGATGACTTCATCGTTTTTACGCTTCGCCTCCTCCTCCCTGCATCCAGAAATCAGCTCAGATATAAAAAAAACAAAACAAAACTCATTTTTAAATCTTTATTATGATAAGTGAAATATTTCCTCACTCCAAGCTCTGCCGTTAGTCTGCTTCAGCTACTTAGGGAGATATACAGATGTGTTGCTGATCATTAAAAATAATCATAGTTCAGTCATTTTTACAGAGTAAAAAAACTTTGAGTCAGTTTTGGACTATAACTCATCAGGTTAACAGTTTGAATTAGTTTGATAAGCCCAAACATGGGTTCAAATGACAAATATTTTTAGTTAAAATGAGGATTTTAGGAAGTTCCTTTAATTAGATAGTTACAACTCCTGTTGGTGCTAACTGCTATTAGCATCGGCTAGCACCAACTTTGTTTTGGTAGGTTTCCAACCCGACCAGGGAAAAGAGTAGAAATTGCTAATGCTAATAAAAAACTAATGCAGAGCTAATGAAAATGCTAAGCTAATGCTAACACTAACACAGAGCTAGCACTATGTGGAGCAAATACTAATGATAATGTAGAGCTAATTCTAACGAGAAGCTAACGTAACGTTACAAGTTAGTTTGACTGATGATTTTTC
The DNA here is from genome assembly GCA_031762495.1 of Anablepsoides rubrolineatus. NCBI lineage: Eukaryota > Metazoa > Chordata > Actinopteri > Cyprinodontiformes > Rivulidae > Anablepsoides > Anablepsoides rubrolineatus. The sequence goes on along the minus strand of JARVGW010000624.1, from coordinate 22,765,431 downwards.
ATAAATTAATCGTTATCGTGTAAATGCCACGATCAACCGTGATTATTTTTTAGCAACATTCCTCAAACTCTTAAAAGTTAGTTACAACTTTACAGCAGATAATTCTCACTGACTTCAACATTTGGGCACATTTTTTTTTTAGCTGGCACCATTTTTGTGATGTAGGATTCAGCTTGTAACGTGAAAAACATCAAGACCGAAACAGAAAAGCGAGCAACAAAACAGGAAAACAAAACAAAACATAGGTTTTAAAGGAACACTGTAGTCTCAATGTTTTATAGTTTTTTTTAACAGTTTAACTTGTCTAAATAGCTCAGTTTAAGATATTTAATTTTAAACGTAGCCTGTTTTGCTCATGAAGCGTAATAGATTGCTGCATCTTAGCGCCTTTAATGTTCATTCAGTTAAACTCTCCTTTGATCTTGGGTAAGCTCCGCCTCCTCCAACGCTTTTATCGCCTGACTTAAACAAATGATCTCCCGTTGTTGTGATAATTATCAGCTAAAGAGGCGACAGCACAGGTGGCTTTCTCGCTGTCATCGGGTGATTTCAGAGAAATTTTGGCGCCGCGGCGGTGGCTACCTGTCGGCAGGTGAAGCTATCTGAGCTGCTCCCTGCGGCCTTATCAGCAGATGGACGTTGTGATGTTCAGAAAGAAGCTCTGCAGGTTGTCACATTCAAATATAACGGTAACGTTTCTCTGTCAGGGTGAACTCCACTCTTTATTTAGTGCAACATTTATGTGAAATTATCCTGAATGATTCATAATAAATCTGTCATAAACAGATTTATGTTGTTTTTTTTGTAGCGCAGCAGAAAACAGGATTGGATTAAAGGAAAAAAAAACAATCTGAGGGACAGTTCTGTGAGCAGAGAGGGGAAAAAAGGCACCGAAGCACCATTACCTCATCCGTTTTACCCCAAACTGAGACGAACAGATGGACCTGCTGCTGTGCTCCTGAGCCAAACTAATCCTTGTTGTGATAAGTCGGGTCAAACTCAGCGTGGAGGAATGTGGCACTGTTCACACGCAGCTTCATTTAAGGGACACATTTAACCGTTTATTATCTTTAAAATGATTTGATTAGGCAGAAATGCTCTCTGTGATTCATTATTGAGGCTAAATTAACAGGATTTATCTCCAGGACTGGCCAGTGTGCTCTACCTGAAAAAAAACACAAAAAAACAGTCCCGCAGCATGATGCTGCCTCCACCATGCTTTACAGTTGTGATGGTGCGTTTGAGGCGATGTGCAGCGTTTTATTCCTTTATATTCAGAGTTACAAACAAACTTCTTTTGCCATTTGTGCACAAACCAGCAGTCCAGGCCTCCCTCGTCATATTCAAACATTTAAAATCACACTAAAAACACAATAGAACAATAAAATGCTATAAATGATGTCTACACTCTAGAGCAGGGCTATTCAACTAAATTACTGCAGGCCAAGATCTGAGGGGCAGAACATCCAGCAATTAAAGTCATTATGTAAATAAAGATATGTTACCTTTAAAATAATTTATTTTGCTGCATTTAATGATGAATGCAAGATAAAAAAAAAATCCTATGTAATAAAAGCAGGTTAAATAAATAAAAAATACTAGACTCTGATAAAAAAGTTTGTCACGCCCCTTAGATGGACGGCACCCTTAGCATTAGCCCGTACTGCCTATGCCACGTGCCGGTCCTGCCTTGGTCTTCATGATGCTGTTGATGATTAAAAGCCACAAACTCTTTGAACACATCTGACGATAAAATGTTTAAATGAGGCAGACGGCTCTATAATTATAATTTGTTTGTCCAACAGAAGTGTTTTAAAGAGGCGGAGCTTCTCAGAGGAAAGTTAACGACTTAAATAAGTTGCGTCATCATCAGCTGGAACATCTGCCCGGTGACAGTCTGTGTTTTAGCCCTCATCACTTTCCTCGCTCCGTGATCTGAGACTCCAGGGTTCTGGTGTTGTCCCCCCTGGGGGGGAGGAGAGGCTGTTGTTTGGTTCTGACAACAATGAGCTCATCGCCTGGGTCCACCCCGCCCCCCTCCTCCACCAGCACCAGCGCCGCCCGTGTCCAGGCTCCAGGCTCAGACTGAAAGAGGATCCAGGTTTCAAACGGAAAGCGAGGAGCTCCCAGATAATTAAAGTATGATTAATCCAGCGAGCACGTATACGGCCTCTGACCCGTATCACCCGCTGACTTCACACTTCCAATTAATAAATCAGGAGTCAGTGAGATTAAAGCTCTTGTAAAGAGTTTGTTTTGTGATGATCAGATTATTTGTTAACTGAGACACCACTGTTTCAGTTTGACTCTGTCTGGAAATCCATCCATCAGCTGAGCTGCTGTTCCTCTCAGAATATGAATTATTTCTGTTTATTGTGACAAAAGTCTGATATTTAAGTCCAAAATTTCCACGTACCAGAGCAGCTTAAAAAGATCTGATGACGCTGAAACTTAAGCAGCCGAATCAGAAATGTTGCCAAGACAAACAGGTGTTCGTTTGTCTGCCTGTTAGAAAAATATCTCATGAACCAGTGAACTGGTTTTAATTAAACTCTCAGAAAGTAATCATTAGACGTATATTTACTGTTAAATTTTAGAGTATTCAAGATGACCGCCGCACCTGATCGGCCAAAAATGGATATTTATTTTTAACATTATTTTTTATTGAATTTTCATAGAAGCCATTTATACATTTGTGACCCATCATGGAAACAAAGATTAAATCTAAAAGTTGTATGTGGAGAATTAGGCAGGTATTGTTTTGATTAAAATTGTGTTAAAATATAACAAAGAAATGTGTTATCAATGTATCATTTCAATGAACTGTCTGAAATATTATCCTAAAAAATTTGAGGCAGTTTTTGAGCAGTAGTCACCAAAAACTGCCTCAAATTTTGAGCAAAAACGCCTTAAAATGTTGAGATTTTCACTGTGAGCTATCAAAGCTTTTGTTTCTTTCTGGGAAATCTCAATATTAATATTTGAGGTTTCTTTTTTCAAATGACATGAAAAATCCTCATTAAAATGACATAAAATTAGGATTTAGACCAAATATTTATGTATTATTGTAACCAACAAGACAAATTAAATAATATC
>JARVGW010000624.1:22722922-22743323 GCA_031762495.1 Anablepsoides rubrolineatus | reverse complement strand
TTTCTTACTCCATTGGCAGAAATTTTTGACTTAATTTGAGTCAAAATTTCAGGCTAACAAGACAAATAATCTGACACTTTCTGATCTTGTTTAGTAAATCAGTCTCCAAACAAGATCAAAAAGATTTTTTGGCTGAATATAAGGTTTTAAAACTTGGTTAGATTGATATTTTTTGCAGTGCAGGAAGACATCCTAACACTTGGCACACATCCTAACTCGTATTTCTCTGCACCTATGAGGTGATAAACGTCTGATTTTACGGCAGAACATTTGTCTGTAAGGAGCGATGAAGCAGGACAGACTGTATTTTTCAGTGAACTCACAGCTGACCCGCTGTTAAAGTAATTAGCTGTCCTGTGATCGCTGGCAGAACCGATGATGAAGCTCTGCTCTGCGGGATCCAGCCGAGCTGGAGGCGAACGGAAACGAGGAGCTGCTGAGCCGTGGAGAAGAACTGCAGGAAGAGTTCCCTCTCCGAGCAGCTCAAAGTCTTTTACATTTTTATTACGTGTAATCAGGGGCGGAGCTACACTTTGCCTTTTTGCCAGGGGGTGGCGCAGAGGAGGGCACATACTAAAATAAAAGAAAAAATTAAAAATGGCCACCACAGCTAATATTAAATTCAAACAGAATACTGAGTTGAACATTTTTTTTTGTGCTGAATGCTAGTCACAGTTCAAGCTAACTGCTAATGCTAAATTTACAAAGTGCAATAGCTCGGCCATTTTCTACGACGGAGTATTAGGGCCACACAAGATTTTTTATTATTATTATTACGAGATTAAAGTCATAATTTTATGAGAATAAAGTCATAATATTACAAGATTAAAGTTGTAATATTACGACTTTAATCTTGTAATATTATGACTTTATTCTCGTAATTAAATTACCTTTAAAGAAAAATCTAAAATTTAAATGGACCCCACAGCTAACTTTAAATGACTATAATTAAGCCATTTTAAAAATGTTTGAGCTAAAATTAGTTGTGGTGTAGCTAAGAATGAACACAAACACAAAGCTAATTTTACAAGAAGCTATAATTCAGCCATTTTCAGACGAAGCTGAACATTAGCAGGAGATCCCCACCCCACTTGTCAGTCATTTGGGGGTGGCCAATCAGGTTGCCCCTCTGGCTCCGCCCCTGCATGTTAAGACTTTACTTTTTGCTTTTTTAGCAGAATAAACTTGCTCAATACAAAAACAGTAAACTAATGCTGCACAGACAATAAGTTCTTAAAGAACTAACTCAGCAGAAACCTTTTCCAGGACAAATTAAGACTGGAAATAGACTAAACCCACTAAAACGTTTAGCAGCTTCAGCACATTCAGTTTATTGATCTCAGTTTGCAAAGTGCCAAGAAAGTCGCCGGTATACCCGAGAGAGTGGCAGACTTTTTCTCTGCTGCAGGATTAACTAACTTCTTTATAAACAGCTCAGATTATCATTTATTGTCCTTTGTAGGCTTTAAAGTTCCCATTATGACGCCTTCTTTAACTGGACATATTGTCAGGTGTTTGTGTCACCTTCAGAATGATAATATTCACACTTAGAAGATTTAATGGACTCTAATAAATGGTAAATCATGCAGTCAAGTGTAGTTCTGATAAATGTCTGAAAACAAGTTTTCAAACAGAACTTCCTGGTTTAACTAAAACAAACAAGTTTAAACAGCTAGTCTAAATTAATTAAAAAACTACACTGAAGCTGAAGTGTTTGGTTTATGAATGGTTAAAAACCACAGACACATGTCACATGAATAAAGTATAGAGAAGTACTTTGATGAATACTAAACAAAATGTACATACGGAGGCATAACAACTTTTTAGAATACTGACTTTTGTTCTCAGAATTGGAAAAATGTCAGTATTCAAAAAAAAAAGAAAAAAGAGAATTCTACAATTAAAGTCAGAAGTCAGGGGAAAAATATTTTTTGTTCTGTGGCTTTAATTTTCTTCCATATTAATGCAAAAAGTTGCTTAAAAATATGAATTTCTATTTGTATTACATGGAATTTTAAAGGAAAAACAACAATAAAAATCTTTAGCAGAAAAGCCTATAAATTAAAGGAAAACTATATTTTTACAAATATTTTAAAGAGATGCAGTTACACACTGTGGCCAGTTGACGTTACTAGAGAATCACTCAAAAATTTGGATGTAAATTTAAAATGACATATACAATTTTATCCATACGGACTTTGTGTTTTTTGTCTTATTGTGTGAAAGATGACTCGATATTAAAGCAGTTGTTTTCCTGTTTATGCCTCTGTATGTACATTTTGTTTAGTATTTATTAAACTACTTCTGATATGTATGTGACATACAAGTATATTAACAATATGATGGTAAATGGACTGTACTTATATAGAATCCTCAAAGCTCTTTATATTACAATCTGTCCTCATTTAGCCATCTATCTTCTATCTCTCTACAAAGTTAATCTGCACATAAACCATCATATTGTACGGAGCCCTTCAGGGGTCAGTGGGAGAAAAAAAACAGCCGCCCAAAAATCGAGCGCACGGTTTAGTAATCCATGCACACAGATTTTCAGCTGCAGGTTTTTTTTCTCCCACTGACCCATGGTGGGCTCCGTAATATGGAGACCAATCAGTGCTTTAGTGCACATTCATACACTGATGGGACACACATCAGAGGCAGTGGGAGTTCAGTGTCTTACCCAAGGACACTTCGACATATGACTGGATGCGGTGGAATCGAAAGTTCAACTCTTGCATCAAAAGATGTCTCCTCAAACCACTCAGCCACAGCCTTAAGGACTGGGTCATTTTTTCAAGTATCACCTGTGCTTTTCACGTGAGACTGTTAATTAAATTTTTTTTTTCGATTTTAAACTTTATTCATTACATAAAAAACTAAATTTTTTGTACAATAAAAAACAAAACACAAATAAAATGAAATGAAAGGTGGCAGAGAGAAGAAAATATAACATTTACCCCTTTTTTGTCAAGTATAAATTCAAACTATAATAATTGTGAGGATTTGTGTCTGTGTGTTATTTTTCCTGTGGTCTTGTGCCTCCCTCTTGTGTCCTCCTCGTGCCATTACTCTTTCACCTCAGTCTTCACCTGTCTCCAGATCTTTCCATTCACACCTGTCTTCACCTGTCATTAGCTCAGCTGTGTTCCACTCAACCCAGCCCTGTATATATTCTGCTCATTTTCTCTCCACCCTCATCTGTTCATTGTTTGGTTCTCCGTCCTGGCTTCCCTCTCAGATCTCCTGTGTTTTGTAAGTTTCTGTTTATCCGCCACGTCGGCCTTTGATTTAAATAAATATTTTATTTGTTTTCGAGCCTGCCTGCCTGCCTGCCTGCCTGCCTGCCTGCCTGTCTGTCTGCCTGCATTTGGGTCCATCCTCCTGCCCACTGAACCTGTCAATAATCTTCAGTTAACAAAACAAAACATCAAATCTTTCTAGAACAACAAATTGAATGGCTACATATTAATCCAGTTTATGTATTTTTTTAACAATCTAGTCTTTATCATTCTCTTAAACATAGATATTGATGTGGCACTTTTAACGTCATCTTCCAAATTATTCCACAATCTCACTCCCTTGGATTGAGGTGCACCAAAAGTGAGCACGGAATTTTAAAGGAAAAACAACAATAAAAAATCTTTAGCAGAAAAGCCTATAAATTAAAGGAAAACAAGGGCTGTGTCTCAATTCAATGAGACACAGCACAATAAAATTGAGATAACATAAAATACTGCACAGTATTTTATGTTATCTCAATTTTATTGTGCTGTACTGTATTTTTATTTAATTGTATTCATATTATTTTAATTCTATTATTATTGCTACTGTTTATAATGTTGCATAGCAATATATTGTTTTGTGGACTGATCTACTGCTGCTGTTATACCTGAATTTCCCCTCTGCAGTACAATAAGGGCTTATTCCATTCTATTCTATTCTTTTATTTAGTTGTTTTTATTTTTTTTATTTACACTTTTGTTATTTCTATTTATACTGTTATTTGTATTTACACTGTTGCTATTTGTATTACACTGTTAGTATTTCTTTATTTCTTTTTAACTGTACAGACGCTAAAGAATGATCATTGTTCTCTTTGTTCATCTGGTTCTCCAGAGTTTTTATACCTATTTCTTCCTTGTGTGCTTGAATATTTCTTCCTTTATATTTCAACTCTAATGTTTACATGAATGGTTGCAACTGTAATAATTGCAATTTCCCCCTGGGGATCATTAAAGGATTCTGATTCTGATTCTCTATTCTATTCTATTCTATTCTATTCTATTCTATTCTATTCTATTCTATTCTATTCTATTCTATTCAACTAAGATAATCTTATGTCCATCCATCCATCCTATGTTAATTGTATTATTTGTAAATTAATAGTGAAATTAAGTATAGTTTGTGTTTAAACAATGTTTTTGAAGTAGATTTACCAAGCTAAAATTACGAATTTTCTTTTTGTTATTTATTTTTTCCACACCGGGCACTTTTGGGCTTCCATACCTCGGCGCTCCGCTTCAGGTTCCCGGATGTTCTCCCATTTTTCCCTGTTCAACATGGCGCCGGGAAAGTAAGACTTTTCGCTAATGTAACACACTTTATCCAAAGTTAGCTCGCTCGGGCTTTTTTTTAAGGCACAATAAAGTTTCCCAACACCCTGCGGACTCTGCGGGAAAAGTTCCTCTCGGTCTTTCTGGGTGAGTGAGCTCCTTTTTGCCTTATAAACGACGTAAAACCGATTTATTTCGGTTACGATCGCTCGCTATATTAGCGGCTAACGCGTTAGCCTCCGCTCTACCAGTTCTCCCCGGGCAGGTCCGAGGAGTCCGGATCAGCCTCGGTTCGTGGCTGAACAAGATGGTGCAGCCAGGAGTGAAGTTTGTTGAGTTGTGCTGTTAAAAAGTCACTCGTGGAAAAAGTTACAAGAGTTTGAAGTCGGGAAAAGCTAATGTTTAACCTGAGAGGATACGAGACTGACGTTAATCAACAATCAGAAGATGTTCTGCTCTGTTTTTGTTTTATTTTTCATTTATTTTAAGCATATTTATATTTGAACTGTTTGAAATTAGAGGTCTGCAGTGAGTGATGGGAGGTTTTGTTGGAAAAGTTGTAGTTTGGTTCTGGACGACACATTCTTGGGATGCCGGAGCTGCCTGGAGGGGTCATTTTTCCTCAAACACCTGGGCTTCAACCTGTTCATCATTTCCTGCTCATTTATTTTACAAGAACAACAAGAAAAAAATGCATTTATAAAATAATCAGTTTAGTATTTGTGTCAGCTGTGGAAAGTTTTATTTTGAAAGGTTTTATTTGCACCACAGAGTTTATTTTATTTTAATTTTTTTTATATAATAATATAAATAAGTTTGTCATTAGTTTGGTGCCAGCTGACCCAAAAGGTTTCTTACAAAGAGAAAAATGCAGCTGAACTCCAAACTTCTCTCACACGACTCCAGGAGATAGAACTACAAAATAAAAGCATCCGTGTTTTGGCATTTACCACAAACCAATAAAATGATAGAAGTGAAAGTTTGTTGTGTTTTGTGCTCGAAACGGTTCTCTTTGCAAATCTTAAAGCGATTGCTCAGAAGTTTTGAAGTGGGATTCTATAGAAAGTTTATAAATTGTTAATATCTTACTTGTTGTGGATTATGGCAGTCCATTTAAACATAAAATCTGCTTTTCCATGCACGCTTACATTCCAGATATCTTAAATTTGGTTCAAGATTAGACAAATTAGTTAATTAAGATATCTCTTATTATATTTTGACTTGGCAACATTTTATTTATTTATTTATTGTATTTTAACCAGATGAATTTCTCTCACTTTTTGTTCTGATTAGTCATAACTCCAATTTAAGCTACTTTAAATGTATTTGTAGATCTATAAGATTCGACTAGTACAAATTGAATTGCAGATATCTTGAAAGCAAATAATGATTCTTCCAATTAAGTTAGTGATATCTAAAGCTGTATTTTTGATTAGTCACAATTATGTTAAAGAAATCTCCAAATGAATTGTTGAATATTTTTTTCATCTAGAAGGCTTTTCTGTTTCAGATATGTTGAATAATAATTAATAATTTAATTAATAATAATTATTCTGTCTTGTGAAAATGTCAGATTTTCATAGCATTTTAGCCTCATTAGGCATGTCATTAGTGTCAGGTCAGTCCAACTCAAATTCTCCTGTTTTTAACACAATTTTTAGCTTCAGCTTGACACAAATGAGGAAAAATAAATAATTTATTGTCTGTCATTGCAGACAGGCAACTGTTTGGACAGCGTAGTGGCAGCAGGGGGCTTACATGCAGTTTCTTAATTCAAATATCTAAAAACGTAATTTTGACTCATAAAATTTAAGATATCTTGAAGGCATTTTGATCTGTCAAATGTAGATGTATTAAATCACCATTCAGAAGAGTAAGTCAAAACTCATTTTTATACGTCTAGAACGTAATTACAGATGAAGATTTTATGTTAAAATGGCCTGCCATATATGGATATTATGATGGATTCGTATGAAAACCATTTTATAAATCCTCACATTGTTGTTTACGTAAGTTTTTATGGTCATTAGCAGCTAGCTGTGTCACGTTCTGTGCAGCCTGAGGCACTTCCTACTGGAATGTCATCTATGGATTAACTGTGCAACAATAAATCATTAGTGGTCTGAACGAATGATTGACAGGTTTCTGAGGAACTTCAAGACCTTCAGAAAAAACAACTAAAACCTGCAGGACCAGGACTGAAGTTTAATCCTTAGTTTTTGAAGTATTTATATTTGGAGAAGATCAAACTGTTTTTTTATTATTTTTCATCAGACTCAGAAACTCAAAACCTCGACCCGATATGAAGGGAGTGAAAGTCTTTGTGTGCGTCAGAACTGCAGTGAAGGTTCCTCGTCGGTTCTCAGGCAGAACAGCTCATGTTTGTGTTGAAATATGTGTCAATTTTATCTGGTGGCCTCGTTGGCTCTGCTTTCTGCACCGTCTTTATCTTTGACCTTTCCACATTCCACAACCTGCCGGCCTCTGATTGGCCGCAGTGCTGCGTGCTCTGGTTTGAACCCGGCCTCCGGATTGGCAGGTTGGTGCGTCTTCGGCTGCGATAGGTTAAATTCACTGGCTCCTGTAGTTTTTTTACTCCCAGATGAACGTAAACAAAACGTTTTCTTCAACACTGACAGTTTGATTGTAGCCGTTACTCTAAGAAACTGTTTTTAAAAAGATGATCTAATCTTATTTAAGGTTGATTGAGCTTTCCTGTTCGTGTGTTTTTTTTATTTCAACCATTTTTTTATCAAAACATTTGGCTAGAATTTTGTTTTTTCTTACTTTTGCTTTTTAAAAAATATTGAACTATTTAAAATAACATTAGTATCTGATTAGCTAACATTAGTTTAGTATCTCTTTTGTCTTTTTTGCTTTTAGCTACAGTTTTGCCTCTTTTAGTCACCCTTCTGCTTCTTTAGCTATGATTTAGCTAATTCTAGCATTAAGCTATAGCTTTGCTATTTTTAGCCACATGCTGATTTTAGCATCTCGTTTTGCTATGTTTATCTGCTGTTGTGGCAATTCTAGCTTGATCATCTGTTATAGCCATGCTAATTTTAACTATAGCTACTGTGGATTTTAGATTGTAGCTACTGTTTTGCCACTATCTGCTACATTTCTGCTTCTTTTACCTTTTTAGCTACACTTTTGTTTATTTTATTTACAGTTTTTTTTTTTGTTTTAGCTTTAGCTCTTTTTGCTACATTTAGCAGCTGTTGTGTTGATTTTAGCTACTGTGCTCTTGTTTTTAGTTTTCAGCTCCTGTTATTTTTTGTTGTGGTTGTTTTAACTTGAACAACATTTTTCTCTCTTCTGTTTGAGTCTCTTTTGTCCCTCAAGATTTTAGTTTCTTGAGCAACTTTTTGGGATTTTGAAGAAAATCGGTGGAAGAAAATGGGACACAGTGAAGAACATTTTTTTTTACAGAGTGTTTGTGTTTACAGTTGATGTGTTTGTCATCAGTTGGGTGATGGATCGGTTTAAATTAACACGCAGACGTTGGTTTTCACAGATGCTCCTCCAGACCAGTGCTCTAATTCGAAGCAGGCTGTTAAATATTATCGCGAGAAGATTTTTAAAGAGGAATCTCTGCGCAATGACTTCTTGTCCTTCTCCTTTTTTAAATTAACATTTAAAAAGCTCAATATTTTCCTTTGAGGATGTTGGGACTTTATTCATCATTAGTTTGGTCTTTAAACCCAATCATTTTTAGATGATTATTAAGGTTTTAACATTTATTTACATATAGGTAATGACCTACAAATATCTAGAATTTATGTACAAAAAATAAGCTAAATGAGAATGTGATGGTTATTACCAAAAAATTGATGATGCTAAAGCGTATGTGTTAGCAGAATATCTCATGAATCAGTGGATGTATTTTCATAAATCCTTCAGGAAGTAACCACTGAACAAACATCTACAGCTGATTAACTTTTGGAGTTAATTCAATTCAAGATGGCCACCGCAGCTAATGGATTTGAATCAATTCAGAAGTGGCTAAAAATCAGTCAGTTTTACAGATACAGGGCTATAATTTTGTGTGGCAGTAGCTGAAAGTTATCAGTGTTTCATCATTACAAGTCTGACTTGACCGTTGGGCAACATGGATTCCTGTGAGTTTGGCAGTGTTGTATAAAGTACCTCAAAGTGATACTTGTACAAGTATCTTATCATAAAAATACTTTGGTAAAAGTCTTCTCGAAGAATATTACTTGAGTAAAAGTCTTAAAGTATTTGATATTTTTTGTACTCAAGTATCAAAAGTAAATTTCTGACACAAAATCAACTTAAATATTAGAAGTAAAAGTATTGAGTAAAAGTGAGCGGTTAAGATTTTCCTAAATTACATTTATTGAGAGGTGACTTCTCAAAAAAAAATTCTAACTGTGTAGAAAGTAATATAGTGTCAGAATAGTATATATTTATACTTCCAACCACAATTAAATTCACTCTATGCAGGAGACACAATCAGGATAGTATTTATTTAAAATAATAACAACCCTTAATAGGAGTAACAACTTTCTACTTTTTAACTTTTTAAAAAATGTAAGGAGTAGAAAGTACAGATAATTGTGTAAAAATGTAATGAGTAGAAGTAAAAAGTAGGCTGAAAAATAATTACTCAAGTAAAGTACAGATAACCAAAATTGCTTGCGTACAGTAACAAAGTATTTGTACTTAATTACTTTACTTTAAAAACTCTGGAGTTTAAACTGCATGAACAATAAAAACAGCTGTGGGTTTAAATTTAAACTTTACAAACTAACCAGCTCAGTTTTTAATTATAAAAATATTTTTATTATTGTTGTTGTGCGGGAGACCAGCGCTCGTGCTCACGCCTCGACCCGGTGACGTCACGAAACCGGTCCGCGCGCTGAAAACCAAACAGAAACGCGACACACAGAGCGACTTGGTCCACGGGGTTCTGGTCGGTGCCGCTCCGCTTCGCGTCCTTTAATGTTTTATTTTTCCGTGTTTGTTCCGGTTCGTTTCATGAAAAGTCCTCCGGCGGGTCGGCGGAGTTTCGTCTCTCTCTCCCGGAAACAAACTTTCCTGCTTTCTGTCCGGTTTTCCTCCGCCGCGACGTGTCGGTACCGGCTGGCCTCTGCACGGTGAGTATTTCACTCGATGAAGCGAACTTTTATGTTGCTCTGTTTTTTACGGGTTTTGGTCGGGAGGAGAAATCCAGAACAAACGGTTTGTTGTTAAAATGTCAGCCCGGATTAAGTGAGTCAGAGGCGGGAGAAGCAGAACTGTTGTCCACCTGTGTGTCTCTGTGGAGACAGCTGTTGGACTCCCAGTCATCTGGCTCTGTTTGGACAAGTGTTGGTGACACATGAGGGAGGGAGGGAGGGAGGGAGGGGGGCAGTGGTTGTTTAAACCCAAGGTTTTCATGGCTTAGTTTGCAGCAAGTTAAACATGAATTATTCCCATCAGCTTGTCCTCTGGTTGTTACCCTGCAGCAAAGGAGCAACATGTGAAGTTTGTTAGCAAAATATCTCACAAATCACTGGAGGGTTTTAATGAAACTCACAGGAAATAATCACTGGATGTAGGACTACACCTGATTAGCTTTTTGAGTCGACAGGATTAAAGCTTCAGAACATTTTGAACATCAACAGAGATGTATTTTATTATTTTAGTGTAATACAATTTAATCAACATGGCAGTCTAATATCTTTATATTTTTATTTTTAAAGACATGTTAAAAGAAGGGCTGCTATCTCACAATCACAAGGGGATCTGATTTTAAACATTTGCTAAATCTATCATTTGTGCTCGTGATGACCCCTGAAAGAAAGGCTTGTATTATTTATTTTATGTTGGATTTTTTGTGGTGCAGCTACTTTCTTAGGTAGTTAATGGTGTAGATCAGTATTTTTCAAACTTTTTATCTTCTGGCCTACAAAATAATTGTTGCAGAAACTTGACAACAGATATTACTGGTTTACTTATGCAAACATTGCTAAAAAACAACAACATAATAACAATGTAAACAAACCTATGATGCCTTTATTAATTTATAATTGTGTATACATATTTTTTGCAATAATTATGGTAAAAAAAAATCCCATTAGCATTTATTTGAATTTAAACTGATGTCTGGAAATCAACTTGATGTTTCATGACCCACAGAAGGGTCCTGACCCCAACTTTGTGAACCACTGGTTTAGATAATGATCTCAGGATGCTGGTGTTGATTTTCAATCATCCAGGAAGGAAACGTCTGGTTATTTTGTTTTAAATTTTTTTTTTAATGATCTCAGGATCTTGTTGTCATAATTTTGTGACCACGTTGCAAATTAATTAATCATTTAGAGTTTGGTGTCTCTCATGGTCCATATGATATTTTGCTAACAGAGTTGGCTCCAATAGTAAATGGCACAATTTTAATTTGATACATTGCATTCTGTCATCGTTGGTCTACACAACAACAGAACCCAATTTCTCCAAAATTAATAATTTTTTTAAATACAGGATGTAAACAACAGCAGTAATCATGTCAACAAAACCACAATGATTAACTCTAGAAACCATGAACATTTGACATGTGAAAAACTCGTCTTTTCAACGCAGACGTGTGTAAAAGTTTCACTCGGTGGAATATTAAACACAGCGCTGAGAACAGGCCGATACCCGGGAGCTCCAGGGTCACTGCTCGAGCAGTTTGTTTGCACAGCGCCTCATAAATCTGGGAAAACGTTATAGCGAGAGAGACAACAGGCTGTTATTATCACCTCTGATTCAGCTGCAGCGAGCTAACGGTGGAGCATCACAACAACCCGAACGCCGCCGCCGCCTGCTCAGTTCACACGATTGTTTTCCTGTTTTGGTTTCTCTTTCATCCCCTCAAGCTTCGTTAATTTCCTCCAACCTAAAGGCGTTGGTTTTACCCTCAGTGCTTTTAATGACAGGCCTCCAGTAAAGATTTATGCTCCTGTCATCAGACTCATTAACACTGCCAGAGTTATTTGTCAACACAGTGGTAGATGAGGGGAAAATACCCAGAGTTGAGCTTGTGCTGGCTTTTTAGGATCTGAATCTGTTTTTGACCCATTCCTGTGTAGTTTTTATGCAGGAATATTTTAGTTTTTAGACACTTTAGTTTGATTTATGTTTTTGTTCTTCCAGTGCTATTTACAAATGAGTTTCATTGAAAGTAATAAATCTATACAGTGGGATCAACACACCCTGAAATAATTATTTTATTGCTGCTCTTTTTTTTGTCTCAATCATTTTAGTTTGTGTTCTGGTGCACGCCGCTGATTGCCTCCATAACTTGGCCGTGTAACACCCTGTTTCATAATCTTCAGCCTCTTTTCTTTTTTTGTTACGGGGTGTTGCGTTCAGTGCATTGATTTATTTTATTTTTTTATTTTTGTGCTTTGAACTTGTTTTTTTCCCAGCGTGCTCCTGGGTGGATCTCGCTTCTGCTTCAAACAGTCCTGCTGTGAAAGAGTTTATTAATCCTACAGCAGCATGACTCACGCCTCTAACTTTCTGACCCACCCAGACCGCCCGAGTCGACTCCATCCACCCGTCCACAAGACTTTTTTTATTTTTTATTTTTTGCCTTGGTTCTGACTCTTGTCTAGTTTTTGTTCTTTAAAGAGTGACCAGAGTGAGCTGGACTCAGGGTTTTATAGAAAACAAAAGGCTACAGTTTGTTCTCATTAAAAGCAGCTTCTGTTGGATGACTGGGAAGGTGCTGAGTCAGCATTCACATTATTGTTTTCCTCTGTTTTTTTTTTCTGTATGTTTTTTTGATTTATCTGCTGCCGCACACTTTCTGCTTCTTTAATGGTTCATAAATCAAAAGATTCAGCTCATTCAGGAGAAAGAGGGAGCTGTGGCTTTTGTTTTTTGTAACTTTTGTAAAGGGGGAGTATAGTGCAAAATTTACTTTTTAAACTTTGTATGATGTTATAATATTATTTCCTCATCAAAAAAATACCCAGTGTTGCTTTGACTCTTTCATGCATGTTTGAGAAATCCTTGAATCTGCTGTGGTAGCCATGTGGAGTGCTAAGGGCAATTAATGTTACAGCAAGTGCATAGTACATATAAATACAAAAAAAATAAAAATAATGCCAGTTTTACTATATAGGCTAGTTGTACTAATGCTAATACCAATTCTACTACTGCTAATTCTTGTAATTCTATTGCTAATGCCAGTTTTACTAATACTAATATTATTTATAAAGCTAGTTGTGCTAATGCTAATACCAATTCTCATGTTAATGCTAATGCTGCTAATGCTAATACTACTGTTGCTAACACTAGTTTTACAAATCCTAATACTATTATTGGTGCTGGGTTTACTAATAATTTAACTAGAGTGGTTAGGGGAGCTGTCTTGTAACTGGTAGGTTGCTGGTTCGATTCCCCATTCCAGCTGTCTCAGTCATTGTGTCAGAAGGCAAGACACTTTACCCGCCTTGCCTACAATGTAGCTTACTATCGTCAGTGTGTGAATGTGTGTAAGTGTAAAGTGCTTTGGGGTCCATATGGACTTAATAAAGTGCTATAAGTTCAAGTCAACCATCTACCATTTTGGTAATAATGGTCTTGCTAGTACTATTACTTCTAATTCTAATTACACTACTGCTAATTATACTAATGATAAGGCTACTGCTGCTAATGCTATTTCTGTTAATAACTAAATGGCAACATTCTTCTAAATTTAGCTAACTAGCTTTTAGTTTCTAGCTTATCTTTTGTTAATTTTAGTATTTAGCTTGCCTTTTGCTACTTTTAGCTTTTACATAGTGTTTACAATTTTTATTTTAGGTTTCATTACATTTAATTTGTGTTTTGTTACTTTTAGGGTTGTAACTAGTATTTTACGTTTAACTTCTAGCCAGTGTTTTAGTACAGCTTGCTGTCTTATTATTTAGCTTTATGTAGCATTTGATTCATTTAGCTTTTAGGTTTGGTTTCACTTTTTCAGACAGCTTCATCAATCATTCAGAAGTCACCATTCTTGCTCCAGTTTTCTAGTTACAAATGATCAACCTGCAGATTTGTATTTTTATTTCCTCAAACATAAAAACAGGTTTTTATTTTTTAAACCTGCTGGGTGTGGATGTGTGCTTATTAGTACAGCACAAAACCTCCTTGATGATGCAGCAGTTGTTCGACTGGCGACCGGAAAAGGCTGATTTTCAGCTCGACTGACTGTAACTAGTGACCGGCAGAACAGGCGCTGAGAAATCCAATTGTTTTTACGGGCAGTTTAATGCATCGCAGTGACACATCTGTTGAACACAGGCATGTTGTTATGGAAGTGTTTTAAAGCTGTTTACAGCTGACCTTTTTGTTACAGGAGGCAGAACTTTACTGACTGATATCTGACCCAGACCTTCTGGAACCGACAGCAGATAAAACCAGACAAACATGAATCCATTTTATTATTTGTAATGTACCGTTAGCCACACCTTATTTACATTTTCTCCTGTTGTAACAGGAGGAAATTTCATCATAGTGATGATGACATCATTCCACATTAGACTAGTTATGTTATACGAATAAGATTGGGTATTTGGGTCCAGCAGACGTTAAGCTTGTTGTTGACCTTCAGCTAAAAGTCACTTGGTGTTTTAATGACCTTTTGTACTGAAATAAATCAGTTTAATATCTTATAATTTGATCAAATGAACACACAGATCATTTTTATATTGTACTAAATTTAGATTTCTACGTGTATTTTTACTGATATGTTCTGATTTTTAATTATGTCAGATAATTGTTTTTAACATGTTTTAAGTATTTTTATTAATACACTTGTTCTGAATGTTTTGTAAATCTTGTGCAGATTGTAACTTCGTCTTCCTTTCCCCCCTCCCTCTTTTCAGATCTGATGCTCGCGAGCAGCCGCCATCATGTTCTCCAAAAAGAAGAAAAGTCGAATCCAGATCTCAGATCCGTCGAACTTTGAGCACCGCGTTCACACGGACTTCGACGCCCAGGAGCAGAAGTTCGTGGGGCTGCCGCGACAATGGCAGTCGCTCATCGAAGACACGGCCAAAAGGCCCAAACCCTTCATCGACGCCACCGTCATCACCACCGTAGAGCCGAGGAAGGTGGGGCGAGCCGAATCAGAACCGTGCATTAATCGTCAACAGGTTAGGAGGTGGTTAGGATCTGATGTTTTATTTTTATTCCCCCCCTAGACGATCGTTCGCGGCAGCAAGCTGGGAGCAGACAGCTCTTTAACGTGGCTGCTGGATGAGTTTGACACCATGTCTGTGACCCGGTCCAACTCCCTACGGCGAGGCAGCCCCGACCAGCCCCGCAGGGACTCCAGCTCGTCAGGCGGAGGCGGGCAGGAGAACGGAGATCCCCACCACAGACGCTACTCCCACCCAGACAGGTCAGAACCAGAGCTGCGGCGTGGGCCGAGCGTTTATCTAAGGTTAGGTTCTGACGGCGTTGTTCTGACCCTTAGGGACCGACCCAGGCAGGAGCACCACCCCGGAGGCGAGCCCCGCCACAGTCATCGCGCGGTCCGTCCCTCCCCGAGGGACGAGGAAATCCAGGGCCGGCCCCAGCAGCAACCACGGGGCCAGGAGCCCAGCAAGGCCCAAAGAGAGAGGACTGGGTCAGGCCATCCTGCTCCTCCCCCTCCCCCTCACAGAAACAGGGACCATCGAGACCGGGACCAGGTATTTCAGATAATACTAGTTTGCTGCATTTAGCTAGCTACTTCTAGCTTTTAGCTGGACTTTGGCTACTTTTAGCTTCATAGCTACTTTTTTGTATTTTTAGCTTTTCTGCTAACATTTACTGTTTAGGCTTGTAGCTAGCCTTTTAATACTTTTTGCTTTTAGCTACTGTTTTGCTATTTTAGCTTCTAGCTTGCCTTTTGCTATTTCTAGTTGTTAACTAGACCATGGTACTTTTGGCTTCTAGTTATGTTTTGCTACTTCTAGCTTTTAGCTAACCATTGTTGTTTAGGCTTGTAGCTAATCTTTTAATACTTTAGGGCTTTAGCTACTGTTTTACTACTTTAGTTTCTAGCTAGTCTTTTGCTAGTTTGGGCTATTGTTTTGCTAATTTATCTAGTGTTTACCATTATTTCATAATTTCTTCAGGAGCCGGCGGTCCGCAGAGACCAGCCCGAGGACCTCAGGCCAAAGTCCAGCTACGTCCCTCGGGAGGGCAGTCCTCAGTCTCCCAGGGACAAGAGGCCCCTCTCAGGACCCAACATCCGAACCCCAAACCTGCCGATAACTGAAGGGGTGATGAAGACGGCGCAGCAGAACACCCGGCCTTTTAACACGTATCCGAGGACGGAGAGCGACGGAGGACGCAGCCCCACAGGACAGGTGAGGACTCACCTGTTTCAGGGATGTACTGGAAAATATGGATTATTTTTAAACAACAAATGTAACTGTGAAGATCATGACTTCAGAGAATTTAATCCTTTAAATAGGTTCAGGTTTGTCAGAATCGCCTTTATAGTCATTATAATTTGCATTAAAATGTAATTGGGTTTGCTGCTCCAAGGTGCTGGTTTTTAGACACGATAAAGTAACAATAAAATAGTTGAGTTGAAATAGAAATAGCCTTTATTGTCCCACCAAGGGGAAATTCAGGTGTCACAGCAGCATTGGTACAGAGGTTCACACACTAGTTATTTTACAAAATATAGATAGTGCACACAGAATAAGAATTAACACTGACTAGCCATGATACAACTATTATTAATAAAAAATATAATATAAAGAAGTGTGCAAGAATAGAGAAAAGATATGTTTTGTTTTAGAGACATTAGAATCAGAAATTGTCTGTTTTCAGTGCAAAACAGTCTCAACAGACCAATAACTGTAAAGTGAATTATCACAATGCAGACAAGAAACACAGATGTGTAATTACAGCAGAGTAATAATGCAAATTATTGTACAGTTGAATAATGACAGTGAATAGTAACAGTACAAATGATTGGGCAGCAGCAGATGTGTAAATATTTATTGTGATTTTTGTAAACACTTATTGTATTTTTTGGGAGTGGTGCTGGTTATAAAGTCTGACAGCTGCAGGGAGGAAGGATCTGCGATAATGCTCTTTTGTGCACCTCGGATGTTGCAGAAAGTATACTGTAAAATTTCCCTACTCTTCATTTGTATATACAGAAACTCTTTGATTTATCCAAATCAAATAAAAACAAAAATTTGCAGTATCAAAAAAAGGAGAAACAAAGATTTTCTGTAAATACAAATGAAGAATAGGGAAAATTTACAGTATATTTTATTCTTGGCTTGTAATATTGCACATTAGTGATGTTCAGAATATTTCACTTGAGATTTATTGCACATAGTATGAAAAATTGGATGTTTGTTGGATTCATTTTTTATTGTTCAGTTCCCTGATGGCTCTTGGGGGAAAAATCTGTCCTTGAGCTTATTTGACCGGGTTTTGTGTGACCTGTAGCGTTGGCCTGAGGGTAACAGGTTAAACAGGTGGTTACTGGGGGTCTTGTTCCTGGTTTATGACTTCAGTCCGTCTCCTCCAGGTGGTCCGACACCCTGAATCCTCCCCTCAGAACGGACCCTCCAGCGGTTCTACCCGAGGCTCCTCCAGCTCCAAGCACCCAGCCCACCAGCAGCCCCACCACACATCCCACCCCAGCCTGACACCCGAGACCTCCCAGTACCCGCACACCCCTCACCCCAACGTTCCCGCCCCACGGCCCCCGGCCCCCGCCGTGCCCGCGGGATCATCGGGGGCCCCTCCTCAGGGTCCCTCCCCGCAGAGGGAGCCTCAGAGGGTCTCCCACGAGCAGTTCAGAGCGGCGCTGCAGATGGTGGTGGATCCCGGCGACCCGCGGACCCACCTGGATCATTACATAAAGATCGGCGAGGGGTCCACGGGGATCGTCTGCATTGCCACGGTGAAGACCACCGGCAAGCTGGTGGCCGTGAAGAAGATGGACCTGAGAAAACAGCAGCGCAGAGAGCTTCTCTTCAACGAGGTGAGAAACTTTGTGACTTTATCATTAAATCTCTCTGTTAGCGAAATATCTCAAACTGCTGGATGACGTTTAAAATGAAATCTTAGATGCATGTTTGATTAACTTTAAGAGTTAACAGGATTCAATATGGCCGCTAGTTTGAGTTTAACAAATAAAACAATTACAGTTACTGAGCTAAAATTTGACGTGGTAGTAGCTGAGAGTCATCCTCAACATGTATTTTGAGCACTAATTGTGTGAGATGCGTTTTTTAAAGTTTAGTTTATTTTTAGCTGTTATTTATAGGTTTTAATTCTGTGGAAGACAATTAGAGCCACTATGAGTTGCTTTTTTTCCAGATTTATGAGATTAAAACCAAATATCTGGAAATAAACCCTATTTTTACTCTAACATTAACTCTTTTCTGTACACCTCAATATATCTGTTGGCAAAATATATTCATGAGTAAAGTCTGGATAATATTAAAATGTTAAATCTGCAATCCAAAAAATTATTATTATTATTATTATTATTATTATTATTATTATTATTATTAATAATAATACCAGTTATATATATTTATTATTTACAAACTTTTCCCCTGTAGAAACACATTAGAATTTTATCGGTTTCTTCAAAAACATTCTTTATAAAAATATGCTCTGGTTTTTATTCATCTCATGATGCTTTTAATTTTATTCTGAGTTTTAGCTAGCTTTTCATAGATTGTAACTGGTCTTTAGCTAACTTTAGTAAGCATTCTTTCTACCTTTAGCTAATCTTTTGTTGCATTTAACTGGTATATTGTTACTTGTAGCCTTTAGACACTTTCCAATTTTAGCTAGTGTTCTGCTTCTTTCAGCTATTGTTTTTAATATTCTAGCTTTTTAGCTGGCGTTTGCTCCTTTTAGCTTTCAGCTAGCTTTTTTTTTTTTTCAGAATTCGGAGATTTAAATTAAACTTACGGAAATAAACACTTTTTTTTACTCTGGACTTAACCCTCTTTAATACACTTCAGTCTATTTGTTAGCAAAATATATTCAATGGATATTATTAAAACATTAAATCTAAATTATTTACAATACAGCACTTAAATTAATTTGTTTAGGAAGTAGTAAAGTAAATTAACCAACATATTTTAAATTTGTGTTATAAACAGTTTGCTTTAAAACAAAAAGTCTAAAAATGTTCTGGTTTTTCAGTCCAACCAGGCATCTAGAGTTTAAAATGACTGCAGGTCAGAGAGAAACTGATCAGAATATCCAGTTCCTGGTCCAGATTTTAGCGTCTCCTCTGATGTGTTTCATGAGTCAAAGAAAAAAAAAAGAGTTTGTGGTTGAGAGGAGCTCAGCTGCTGATGGCAGCGGTGGAATAATCTTAGCGTCTGTTTTCTCCTGGCGGCTGCAGGTGGTGATCATGCGGGACTATCACCATGAGAACGTGGTGGAGATGTACAACAGTTACCTGGTGGGAGACGAACTCTGGGTCGTCATGGAGTTCCTGGAGGGCGGAGCTCTCACCGACATCGTGACGCACACCAGGTGACAAAATAAAAGTCCGGGATGAAGCATGCAGGGGGGCTTTTAATCTGGTAGTCACAGTTATTGATTTGTTTTCAGTTTACTTACAGAAACGGCTGAAGTGGCATAAATAACCTTGGTCATAATTTTAAAATTAGAACACTATTGATATGAGAAAAAAATTGGATAAAAATATAAAATCAGATCTGAAGCGTTGCAATGGGATGAATAATTTACATCGTTCTGGTTGGAAAAACTGGACTGGCAGCTTTTGTTTTTTGCACAGAAGCTTTAGTTGCCTTTTAACTTCTGTGGAAATAAAACAAGCATCATTCCTGATGACAAACATCATCTTGTGATGAGGCAGCCTGCCAAAGTAACGTCTAAATCCTATATAATTAACTGACAGACGTCAGAAATCCCTCGCTCAGCCACTAGAGGGCAGTCTAACACAACTCTGACGCTCATGGTTTATTTTCTGTTCATGTTTGTAACTCTTTATATTTATCTTGCCTTTTAAAACTTCTCTTCTCCAGGATGAACGAGGAGCAGATCGCCACGGTGTGTCTGTCTGTCCTAAAGGCACTGTCCGTCCTGCACGCCAAGGGGGTGATCCACAGGGACATCAAGAGTGACTCCATCCTCCTCACGCATGACGGCCGGGTAGGCACTTCCTGTTAGGTTTCAAAATGACACACTTGTGTCGGTGGTGGACACGGGGCAGGTTCCTGTCGAATCTTACTCTGAATTTCAGAGCTGACAGAAACTCAGCCATCCTGTAGATATTTAATACAGCTGTGGTTTGTTGTGTTTGTTGTTGTTGTTGTTTTTGAACAGGCTAACTGTAGAGTTTTTTTTCATTTTAATTGTTGTTTCTAAATGTTTATTATTTACAAACATTTCCCCCAAAGAAACACATTAGGATCTTATCAGTTCATTCATAAATGTTCTTTTTAAAAAGCTGCTGTTTTTAAACTTCTAGCTTTTAGTTAAGCATTTGCTCCTTTTAGCTTTCAGCTAACCTTATGCTACTTTTAGCAGGCCTTTTCCCTACATTGAACTTTTAGCTAAACCTTTGTTATTCTTGGTTAATGTTGTGTTCATGTTAATGTTTTAGCTTTTGGCTAACCTTTCTTCTATAGGTTTTAGCTAAACTTTTGTTGCTTTTGGCTAGTGTTCTGATTCCTTTAGCTAGTGCTCTGATGGCTTTAGCTAGTGCTCTGATGGCTTTAGCTAGTGCTCTGATTCCTTTAGTAAGTGTTCTGATTCCTTTAGCTAGTGTTCTGATTCCTTTAGCTAGTGCTCTGATGTCTTTAGCTAGTGCTCTGATGTCTTTAGCTAGTGCTCTGATGTCTTTAGCTAGTGCT
>JARVGW010000624.1:22704976-22715387 GCA_031762495.1 Anablepsoides rubrolineatus | reverse complement strand
AGTAATATTCCTAAAGGAGACTTTAACTTTTACCAAAGTTATTTTTTGGTAAGATACTTGTACTTTTACTCAAGTATGACTTTATACAACACTGCTGATACACTGAGTAAAAACCAGACGGAAGCTGGAGCCGTGTGACTGATCTCTTCATAAATGTTCCTCTCAGGTCTCCCCCGTCCTCAAAGGCTTCCTGGACCGGATGTTGGTGCGTGAGCCGGGTCAGAGGGCCACGGCCAACGAGCTCCTCAAACACCCCTTCCTGCAGAAGGCCGGCCCGCCGTCCTGCATCGTCCCCCTGATGCGTCAGAACCGGATGAGATGAGACCAACCCAGACACTAAAGACCTCCGGACTCTGAAGGAGCAGAATCCTCTCACTCGGTCTCAAAATTAAAAAAAATAAATAAATAAATTGCCGCGCGAGAGGATTCTCTGGATCTTACGTGAGTCACTGAACTGTGGGGAGGGTTCCCCTAAAAACGAGGCAATAAGATGGTGTGTGTGTGTGTGTGTGTGTGTGTCTGTGTGTGAGAGAGAGTGTGTGTATGTTTTCTAAAGGGGCAGCAGCTGGATTTTGTGAAGGGGGGGGGTTTGCACACCATTCGGATGATCTGAAGGCGACGGAGAAACTTTTTCGGACAATCTGCAAACTTTTCTTTCTATTACAGACGTTTGTGAATGACACACCTGGATCATTCCGGCCGAGGAGTTACTACTAAGAGAGGTGACCTTTGACCTCGTAACAATCCTAGTTTTCTTTTCTGTAAACAAACAACGTGAAGATGTAAACACTGGAGTCGTGGTAGCAGACGAGCTTCTCACCTTTTTTCTTTCTTTTTGATTTAAGTGCAGTGAACATATAGAGATGCCAGTTTTGTGTTTTTTTAATTTGTTTTGTTTTAGTTTAGTGAGATCTTTTGACTTTTTTAAGCACTGATGATGAGAGATGCGTAGAAACTGCACACCTGCTTCATTTCAGATCAGCACAGAATCGACGCTAAATGTTTAATTTAGGTTTTTTTTGTTTTTAATCTTCTGACATTAACCACATGGCTCAAACAGCCCCGTAACACTAAATCCAAACGAGTTAATTCCCTGATTTATTACTTTAACTGCTGGTTTGTGCTGTAGTATGTTTAGTAGACATTTTTGGTTTTTAATTTAATTGTTTTAACGTAGATTATGAACTCAAAAGCAAACCGAGCTTTTTACAAAGTTTTTTGTTATTTTTCTAACGATTCACGATGTGTTTTACTGTTACACTGATGCATTGCTCAGATTAACGGCTCGTCTAATTAGTGCCTCGTTTGTGGCAACACAAAATCTCCAGTTCTGGAGTTCAGTCAGCAGAAATTAAAGCAGATTTTCTGCTGGGATTAGGCAGATTTAACGCGCTCACGAGACAAGAAACGGGCTTAAATTAGAGGTAAAAATGTGCCAAATTTTATATAATCGTTCTGAAAGACGAGCCGTAATTAAGAGTTTATTTTTAGGTCCAAAGTTTAAAAAAAAAGCTGCTGGAAATGAGTGAATTTTATTTGTTTTATTCCTCCTGGTGACGCACAGGATAATCTGTATCAGCTGAAGGATGACATTCCTCTTTAACATTTGATTCCAGCGAACGTTTTCACTCATTTATCGTTTTCATTCCTCTGAAATCTTCCAGTTCAGACACAACAGCTTCTCACTGAACTGCTCCCAGCTTCCTCATGTGGTCGCAGGCTCTTGCAGTCCCGACCAGGAAGACAGATTTGTGCAAAAATAAGCCTTTGCTTTCAAATATTAGTTGCTCAAAATCGTATTGTGTGAAAATCAGTTATGTTTTTGACACTTTGCGATCACTGCAGTTGGTGCCGTGTGATGATGTCACTATGAGGCTCACGTGAGTCCAATGGTGGTACAAGGAAAGCCAGAAACGCTAATGCAGTTATCTATTTATTGTCCTATTAACCGTGATTGGCTAAATGCCATAATTGTGATTAATAAAAAAATGCCAGTGTTGCCCAACCCTACTTAAAACACAACTGAACCTCTTGTGCATCAAGGTTAAAAACAAAATGAGGTCCTAAGAAATTGTTTAGATGTAAATCAGCCAATCACATGTCTGGATATTTAATTAATTTCTATGTAGTGAAAGTCCTGCTCTTCTAAAATGTGTTTTTAAATGTTTGATTTCATCTAAGAGTTTTAAGTTGAGTTAAGTTACATTTAGTTAAAGGTGAAGTCATCCCAACCTGAAGTGAGGCAGTAGCAGAGCCGAAACAGTGTTAAATATATATAAATACACATAATACAATAAATCAATTTGTTACAATGTTTCTCTGTCATAAACTCTGTCATGATAGGATTTTGATATAAATCACAAGTCTGTGATTGATATGATGCGATGTCATATTCCTATTTAACACAATCAGTTAAATGATTGAAATCAATGTTTTTGTTTTGACTCGATGTAATTCATATATTAATAATTAAATCGATATATTGATGTGTATCAAATAGAATCCCTGAACCGAGTGAACTCCTGTTTTAAAAACCAGGTCACGTATTTAATGCGCTTCGTTTCTGGAAACTCACGTCTGAGCGGGATGTGACCGTCTGTGATTCATGAAGAAGTTTGACGACGGAAGAGCTGAGTCACAAAGCCAAAGAAAGTTAACTGGATCATAAACACTTCTTTTATCTTTTAATTTTTGATCAGCCGAGTGAGAAACGACCTTTAACCACTAATGTCATCAAACAAACAACAAACAGAAAACTTTAAGTCGTCGCTGTATTTAGTGTAGCTCATTCACTGGACCTCATTTTTTTCCCACACGCAGCCGAAGCTGCTCCCTGGAACTATTTATACAGGAAACAACCAAACTTAAAGTTCTTGTAAAACAAAAATCTTCTCAAACCAGGATTTAGTTCTTAATGCATGTTTGTTTGGTTTCTGAGGTTTAATGTTTTTATGGCTGCAGTTATATCAGCTGTATGGATTGATAAAAAAATCACATTTTTAGTCAGTTAAAGTTCACACAGATGAACTTCATCCTCACTTTATTTCTTAATTATCAAACTTCTGCTTAATTTTAATAATCGCTGCAGAAAATTCAATAAAATCAATAAAAATTAGATATTTTTTATGCCCAGGCCTGAGCTGGCAGCTCCTCTGACACGTTTTCTTATTTCCAAAACATTTTTTTTTTTCATTATTTATTTTATTTTTTTCCCTGCAGATATCGATCGTAGGCGTTTTTTTTTGGTTTTCTGCCTCCTTGGCAGCTTTCCAGGCTGTAAATTTTCCTCTCATCGGGTTGTGAATCTGCGCTGTGGTCGGATGTGGAGCAGAGCCGCTAATGAGTCACAGAGAGCCGAGATATTTTCATCCAACTTCCTGGTTCTAATCAGAAACATGAGCAGAACGAGAAAATAAAATAGAACGACGGGCCGAGTGACAATCAATTTAAAGTTGTTGTTTTTTATCTTCATCGCCAAACTTTTCATTTTTTTATCTAAAACTTAGATTCTGAGCGTTTTAGTGACTTTCTGTTCATTAATGTGAAAATCTTTTTGTCTCTTATTTGTCTTTTTAAACCATTTTCTACAACTTTGTGTTTTTTTTCTGTGAATTTCTAAGTTTTAAGTTTTTGAAGCAACTTCTTAACAGATCTGAGATGAATTTAAAGTAAAGACTTGATTTGCGTCACTTCAGTTTATTTAAATTTCTCATCATTTTTGGTTGAATTTCTCTGGAAACTAAAATTAACTCATTATTTTAAATCAGTAACCACTGTTCTGGTTCAGATGTTTTTGGTACCGGTCTCTTCTGCAGAATCTTCTACTCTGAACATCTGAAGTTTTATTAAAAAAAAACTCACCTCTTGTTTTAAAACTTTATTTTTGTTAAGCTTGTTGCAATATTTACATGTTTTTAAACATCCAAGCATCGTGTTTCTGTAAATTTTATTGTATTGTACAAAACATAAACTTCACTTTTAAAGTTTTACTATGTTTATTCATTTTTTTTAAATGTTTTTATGTCTAAAAAGTCGGGGATTGTTGTCAAAGAGAAGAAGTTTGTGCAAAAAATGCAGGTAGAAATGTTTATAAACAGTTAATATCTTACCTGGTGCAGATGGCTCTTTGAACAATCAACATATTTTAAAACTCTAATCTGACAGGTTATATTTTGAATCTTTACAATGTAGGAAGTGCTACAGCTGCTGTTTGAGAAGAACCCCAATAATTCAGTGCAATCAGGGGGTGCAGGGCATCACCCGCTACCTTTCATGCCAAAAAGAAAGAAAAAAGATTAGTCGCCTTAAGTTGTTTTATTTTCCCACAGTTCTTTGTTTCTCGCTGACTTCCTTCGCCGTCACGTACCTGTGAAGTCCTCACCTGCTTCCATGACCATGCTGTGACGCAGCAGTCTGTGGAAACCCAGAAACGACGACGACAACAAAAACAAAAAATAGTTTCCACGCTGGTTCTCAGCAACACACAGACTCGGCACAGATTATTTTTAGCTCCGCTTCCGGCGTGTCGAGTCGAAACATCTCTGCAGGCTGCGGCGATGTTCAGGCGGAGGAGAGGGTCCCCTTTAAAAAGAATTATTCACCACAGGACAGCTGTGTTTGTGGTTGGTGTGTGTGTGTGGTTGGTGTGTGTGTGTGTGTGTGTGTGTGTAGCTCGCAGATAAGACAAATACTGTAGAAGTGACAACATTATCTCAGTTTGTGGTTTGGTGCTAAAGCAGGTTTCAGTTCAGTATCTGAGGAAACAAGGAAATTTAACTAAAACCAGATCTGCAGAAGACGGGTTCTATGAAGTGTTTATGAGCAGTCATTATCTTACCTGTTGCATGGTGTACAGAAACACTGGTTGTTTCTTTGGAAACCAGTGAGTCGTCTGTTAAGATGCTAAGTTGATCCTGAGTTCACACAAGTGTTTCATCAGGATTCATCAGATCATTCCTGCAGATTTATCACCTTCTGACTCTGCCCTGCTGCAGACCGAGGAGGAAAAATGATCCACATCCTGCTGGAAGGAAGTCTCTGTAAAACCAAAATGCACCAAGAAAACCTTGTCGTTTTTGCTGCTCAACCAACCTTTTGCTCTGTGTCTTCATAATGACCGGTTACATCAATCAAAGCTAACAAACTTTAGCTCAAAATCTGTAAATCTGATCCATTTATCTGTTTCCAAATGTCAAATTTCTGCAGCAGCCATCTTGAGTTAGGTCAACTCCAAATCTTAATCAGTTGTACGCGCATGCCTCAAGGTTATTTCCTGAATGTTTCATCAAAATCAGTCCAGTGTTTCTTGTGATTCTTTGCTAACAGATGAAGAAAGTTGACCACAATGGTTCGTGCCTAAGTATTGAACACAGATTTTGGGTAATCGGCTTGTGCTTTTAAGACAAGATGCAGATCAGTCTCCGCTACTACCACACCAAGTTTTAATTCAAAATCTAGAAAATGTACTAAATTATTGTAATTTTTGTGTAATTTACATTTAATCAGCTGTGGCAGCTATCTTGAATTTGGTTGCCTCCAAAGTTTAAACAATTCTAGGTGTATTTATTTATTATTCTCTGAAAGTTTAATTCAAATCTGTCCTGTAGTTAATGAGATATTTTGCTAACAGTCATGAAAACATGCATTTTTTGCTTGTTTTTGCCAAATCCTGTTAAATTTTAAGCTTTATGAGTAAAAGTTTTCTTCTAGAAAAGCCACAGGAAGTATTTTGTTTGGTTTTTTTTTTACAAGTATTTCGGTTTTAAACATTGTTTTAATGCGGGAACGGCTCGGTTTCCTTTCCTTGTGTTTTGGGTAGAAAAAGGCGGGGTTTCCATAATACCACAGATTTGTGCGGGTGGGCGGGGCTCAGCGGAGCCGGCAGCCAATAGGAAGCCGGTTCTTCTAGGCTGGGCGGGATTTACCGCCGCAGCAACCAATAGGAAGCGGCGTGTCGCCGATGGGCGTGACCCGGTGGTTACAGCGGCCAATGGGAAGCCTGGATGCTCATGTCAAACAAAACTGATCGATGAGTCAAAGCGGAGCAGCAGAAACGGGTCCACTTGTTGCCGTGCAGGAGCTGAGAGCGTCATCCGACCGGACCGGACCGCGGAGTTCTGATCCGTTTGCGCCGCTCCGAGCCTGAAATCCGACGGACCGCCACCCGAACCGGACCGAACATCCGCCTCCTGCAGCTACAGGACCTCAGGTGAGACGTGTTTATGATTTAAATTGGTTCTTTTGGATGCAGGTGTCGGTTTTAACCTCACCTGGCAGACAGAACCGGGCCGGTACAGAACGTATGGAGACCTGGGAGGTGTTAACAGAAGGAGAACTGGACAGATGATGGCTTTTTGTTATTATTTATTTGTTTGTTTGTTTCGTTCTGCGAACAAAAACATTCCGGATCTTTAATTTAAAGCCGCGAACATAAATCCAGAAGCAGTAAATCTGCTGTCCTGCAGCTCCTCCTGATGCTCCTCACGAACAAAGAGGCTTTTCAGAACCGGACCCAGTTACAGTAACTCCTCAATTTGATTCAAACAAGTCCTGAAAGACGAGCCAAGTTCTCTGGACCGGACCGGACCGGACCGGAGGAGGGGGGATTCACAGGATCCAGTTGTCCCTGGAGACCGGACGGGTCCATTTAAACGGTTTGACTGATTGTTTTATCTCCATCTGTGGAGGAATCCAAAGTTCGGCTGCAGGTCGAACCCATATTTGGAGTTCTGACATGAAGTGGGTCCAAAGAGCCCTGAGTTTTGTCTGCAGGCAGCTGGAGGAGAAGTGGCATAAACTCAGGAAAGAATGGGTGAACTGTGTGTAAACGAAGTTTTTATATCATGTCTGAGCATTTAAAAAAATTATGACTTAATTTCTTTTGTAGGAATGCATATCACCCACCGCTTTTTACACCATAAATCTGAACTAAAACAATCTTTTTTTTTTTTTTTGAGAGCTTGGCTGTTTTAGGTCAAATTTTTAAAATAAAGTTGGGTTCCATCTGCTCATTCTCAGAGTATATGTTGTGGGTGACTCTCAGCTACTACCACACCGAAATTTAGCTCCATCTCTGTCAATCTGACCAAGCTGTAACCTAATTTGTGTTCTCTAAGTTCAGGTGTCTGTTGCGGCCATCTTGAATCAGGTTGATCCCAAACTTTAATCAGTTGTAGAAGTCAATCCAGTCATTACCCTCTGATAGTTTCACTTAAATCCACCCAGTAGTTTATGAGATATTTTGCTAACAGACAGAAACAGAGCTTCTGTTATTGCTTACTTCCAGGCAGTCGTTTCCCTTTTTTGCAGCTTCGTAATGACAGTCTTGTCAACTCATGTGACAAAATATTTTGTCCTTGTGCAGAAGTTTTTCATCTTTCACCTTTGCTGACGTTTACAGACAGGTGAATGTGGGTGGAACCCACGGACCCGCCGGGTCAGACCAGGACAGAACCAGGTTAAATGGAGCCCCTCCTCCTCCTCCTCCCTCTGGTCTGTGGTTGCTTCTGTAAACGCAGAGTCAGCCCTTTTTTCTCTCGATAGGTTAGAAGTTGCTGCATTTTTTTTTTTTTCAGAAGACCTGACACCTGAAGGAGCAGCAAAATAAACCCCCATCAGAACTAAGAAACCACAAAACCACACCTTATCCCAGATAAACACTTCCTGCTGACCTCTAAAGGTCACAAAGTGTGTGTGTGTGTGTGTGTGTGTGTGTGTGTGTGTGTGTGTGTGTGTGTCCTTGTTAAAACAATTTCACCAGCTTGTCAGAACCTGCTGCTAGGTTTGGTGAACCAAAGCTCGGTCCTCATTTGTTTAAACATTTTTCAGTTTGGGTTTATGGTCGGGCTGCAGAAATGTATGAACCAAAAACATGGTTCTCATAAAGACAGAGGAAACTGTGTGTGTGTGTGTGTGTGTGTGTGTGTGTGTGTGTGTGTGTGTGTGTGTGTGTGTGTGTGTGTTTTAGCAGCCGCTCTGGTTTTAATACCTCAGGACAAGTGGTCCTTATGAGGCCCACAGTCTGGTCCTGATCCAGTGGATTGTTAGTTTTAGGTTTGGTTTGGAGTGATGATGTAGACTGAGTTTAAGTTATTGATTAGTTAAGTACTGATAATGGTTATTGGTTAAATAAGTACCAGTAATTGGTTATTAGTTGGTTAATTACTGGTAATGTTATTAGTTAGATAAGCCCCGTTATTGGTCAGTTAGTTACTGGTAATGGATGTTGATTGGTTAGATATTGGTAATGGATGTTGGTTAGTCACTCATGATGGTTTATTTAAGCATAGATAATGGTTAAGTTATGTACTGATAATGGTTATTGGTTACTTGAGTGTTGGTAATGGTAAACACTAATAATGGTTTAGATTCAATTTAATTCAATTCAGTTTATTTATATAGCGTCCAGTCACAACAACTGTTGTCTCAGGGCACTGTACACAAAAAAGACAATATATCTAAAGAAGCCAGCAGACTGCGCCAAATTTTGCTTCGCCACAGTTTCCCTGCTTATATTACTGTTACCAGTAGTTATCTACTGGTAACAGTTTGGGTTAGACCAGGGGTTTGAGCTGCATAAATGACATTGTCCTCAGAAGGACAGATGTGTGTGTGTGTGCGTGCGTGTGTGTGCATACCTACCTTAGCAGGACCAGTAGTCCTTTT
The DNA here is from genome assembly GCA_031762495.1 of Anablepsoides rubrolineatus. Lineage (NCBI taxonomy): Eukaryota > Metazoa > Chordata > Actinopteri > Cyprinodontiformes > Rivulidae > Anablepsoides > Anablepsoides rubrolineatus. Next base: position 22,706,723 of record JARVGW010000624.1, on the reverse strand, counting down.
AGGGGACCAGAGACTGGTGGAACCATAATGTGTCAGAGGTTAGTTCTGGACTCAGGGTGGTTAGGTGTAGGTAAGGGTCAGAGTGGATCCACGGTCCTAACAAGGATAGAGATACAAAGTGTGTGTGGTGTTTCATGTCAACAGAGATGCCAGTCATCCTGAGAGCAGCAGGGGAGGGCCTGCTCACACACACACACACACACACACACACACACACACACACACACACACACAGTCTGACTTCAGAGAGCAGAACCTGCGTGGGAGCTCTGCTTCTGAGTCATGGTGGTTCTGTGTGAAATTAGAACTTCTGCTGAAACGAGCTGCAGAACCACACCGACAGCTGAAAATATTTCAAATATGTCCTCTTTTCAGCTCGTCTCGGCTGCTTTAACAGGACAAAAGAGCATCTATCTTGTAACCGTGTTTGTTAGCAAAATATCTCATTAAAGACTGGACAGGTTTTAACAAACGTTTCAGTGAAATCCTCAGAAAACTGATGAAAAATCCTGTAAAAAGTCATTTTCCTGCTGAATTCAGCTCTTTGTTCCTCTGAAGCTGCAGCTGATTTTACACCTTCAGTTTTAGATTTGTTGAAAAACTGCCCGTCGAGTTTAAATCTGAGATGGTTTCATGTTGAGAAATGAGTCGTTACAAATTCAGCTCAGAATCTTTGAAAGATTTCAGTGTTTCCAAACGAGCTGTAGATCCTGAAGGTTTTATTCAGATCCATTCAGGAGATATTTTACTAACAGACAAACGATAAACAGATCATGTTGGACGAGTGACATCGTTTTATTCTGGGGAATAAAAATCCTCCCTGCAAACAGGACGTGAGGTGTTTTTTTCATGTTCTCAGCCACAGCGAGCGGTTTGGCCTTAAACACAGGAAGTGCCAGGAGGGGGAACCACCTGCTGAGGGTCTGGAGCTGAGGGTCTGGAGCTGGGGGGGGTGGGGGGGTCCAGTTCTCCCCTGATTAATTGATTGATAAGGTTTATATTAAACTTTTTTTTTGAATAAAACAAATAATCATCAACAAAATTCTCGTGTTCAGTTCTTTCAGTTCTGCTGGGAAATGAGAAGTGATTTTATCGTATGTTGGATCCAGTCAACCTGACTTCTCTAAATGTCTGATTCATGTGCAGAACGTGATCCAGAGTCTGGACCAACAGAGACCTCCAAGCATTTCATCACTTTTTGATGCAAACTGTCCAAACGGTGACAGTTTGATGATTTATGCCTTTAGGTTTAGAAACTGAAGGCTTATTTCCAGCTGTGACAAAGTGTTTGTAGATTTCCTGCAGATGTTATTTCTGCTTCGGTTACAGAAACATTTCATGTGAAACGATGTGTGGCTGCAGGCCGTCACTGACCGGCAGCTGAGGTTTCTTTCATGTGTGCAGGAGTAAAAATAATAATAAAAAAACCCTCTCTGAAATAAAACATGTTTTCACACATGTGAAGTCATCACTAATATTAGCTGCAGATAAAATTGACGTCCTGTTTTAAGCATCTTTTGACGTTTTTTTTTTTGTGTGTGTGTGTGTGTGTGTGTCTGCAGGACGTCTGGTTTGATGTCGGCGTCAGTCTCGTATTCATGGCCAAGCGGACGCGTCAGTCTCGTCTGTGGACTCCTCCTGGTGGCCTTCACGCCGCTCTTCGCCTCAGGTATTTTATTATTATTATTATTATTATTATTATTATTATTATTATTATTATTATTATTATTATTATTATTATTATTAT
>JARVGW010000624.1:22665730-22676155 GCA_031762495.1 Anablepsoides rubrolineatus | reverse complement strand
ACAACCATCAGACCATAGCAGCCTCAACAACCATCAGACCATAGCAGCCTCTACAACCATCAGACCATCGCAGCCTCAACAACCATCAGACCATTATTTTTTTTTACTTTTATAGCAGAAAATGCCATTAGCGACCATTTTGCTCACAGTAAAATAAACAAAAAGGGGGATTTTGCACATTTAACAGAATAAAATGAAATGTATTTATAGCTCTTAATTAAAAACCTGTTTATATTCAATTAAAATGTTTGTAAGAGATTACCCTAACATGCAGTAACATGTTTACAGATCACTGCGGTTTAACATAATCTACAGCTACAATCTGTTACAGAGGCTCTTTCAACTGGTGCCACAGACAGTCAGTGTTTGAGAGACAAATCTGAAGATAAAAACCCAGAAGTCTGGCAGCAGGAAAGAGTTTCAGGGAACAAACAGTCCGGTCATCAGTCAGACTGAGGCCAATCTGTTTCATTACACAATAAAACTCTTGATTTCAATGTCTGGGTGTGAGTTTATGGTCTGCAACTGAACACCTGAGTCTGCAGCATGGACATAATCTGGATTAGAAGTTTGAGACTTGCATTCACTGAGATTAACCAGCACCAGGAGAGGCACAGACCTTTTAAATATAAGAACAGGGAAATTCACGTGAAAAATCAAAACAAATCCCAGTGGAAACCATCTGTTACTGCCTTATTTACTCAGGAATGCTGCAACACACACACACACACACACACACACACACACACACACACACACACACAAATCTGTGAATGCATCATAAATACAACAAGAATCATAACTGGGCCTGAAATCCTGCAGAGCCTCCATTACTGATGAACAAAAGACGCACTATCATCTCATTAAAGGGTAAAATGGACAAACAACACGGTTAAATTTTTTTTTTAATTTAAAATTAAATTAATCTTAAAATGTTATTTAAACCCGGGATTTAAAAATCAAAGTGAAAGAGTGAAAATCATCAGCAGCTGTTGTTTCTTCACCACCAGGCTGCTTCTCCTTTTTCATCATGGCTTCACCGAGGCAGTCGCGACGGGAAATACGAATAAAATAAAACAAAACACGAAACATTGATGAAATAAATCTCACCGTTTAACCGCCACAGTCCCGACTTCCTTCTCCATGTCTCATTAGAACACCACGAATCGACTCGAAGCTTTTTAGTTTTGTCTGATACGAGCACAGGAAAAACACCGTGAAGATACCAACGATTAAGCTAGGTCAAGCTAATAGCTGTTAGCCTCTTCCGCTTGTCTTTTCACAATAAAAGAATCGTCTAATAACGAGATACATGTTACGTTATAATACGCGATATTCCCCCTATTTTTCCTGTTAAAACTGTAAAAAAAAAGTTAAATATCATACCGAATAAAATGCGAAATAAACGTGTTCGTGCAGATGTTTGAAATTAGACTATCTTTTCCATGTGGTATGCAAGTAGACATGCAGTTTTGCTCTAGTTTTTTTGAAAGAAAGCAAATGTTCTTAATGATTCATAAAACTGATAAAATTATCCTTCTCGTCCCTTATGATTGATACATATATAGCTGTTATCCAGAAGTAGGTCACCAGGTTAGGAAAAAAACTTTCATTTATTCTGTTTTTGGTCCTTCTGCCCATTTTTGGCTTGACGCTTCCGCTGCAGACAGTCTGACGCTGGTGAAGCCACGCCCACTGACGTCGTCCTTCTGTTTACTCCAGCGTGTGGGGGTTGGTCAGAGACTTGTTCCAGTTTGTTCTGGTGTGCTCCATTTGATCTCTAAAAACAATTATTTATTTATTTGTATAAATTTTATAATTATAGTAAAAATGGACTGTTATAAATAACTTGTAGACTGTCAGTCAGTCCAGTCTCTCTGTCTGTCATTCTATTTGTGTCCATTTTTTAATCACTATTTAACATTCTCTCTGTTTCTGCATCTGACTGTTGGTCAATTCCTACAATTTTTTTCTTTCAGTTTCTCATTTTGGTGGAAAATAAGTCTTTATAGCTTACCTCCTTCACCTACTGACAGTCCAAGATAATACAATAATAAAGAATTCAAGTGAAAAATAAAGCTTAACGTTAGGGTTAGTGGTGGGCACAGTTTCCCTAAAGCACTAAAGCACTAATAGGGGGACTAATTTCCTGATTAGTGCTTTAGGGCTTTTGTTAATTTTAAAATGTATTAGTGGATTAGCACCTGCTAAATTTATAGGGTAAATTTAGAAGCACTAACAGGTCTTTAAATGTTATTAATCAACGTTAATGTTAACAGCTGAGGGTTAAAGCTGCACATTTTGTTCATATGTGTCACTTATCCACTAGAAGACCCACAGTGAGGTCCTGAAAAGACTTTCTGAATTAATTACACTAAAAAATGAAAGCATTTTTTTTGCCTTTGTTGTTACAAAAGAGTAAATTTAGTGTACCTAAAATGGACAAAAATAACATAATAAATGTTACTATGCTCCTGAAAATAATGTTTATCAACCAACAACAGCTGGGGGCACAGGTCTCTGCTGCTGCTATTTTGTGGGTCAAAAGCTGAAAGGTTTGGGAAACACCAGGTGACAATATATAAACAATATATGAACACAAATACAGCTAGTGAATGTCAGTGATAAGTTACATGACAATATGTGACTCATGTTGTCTGTTGAAGAATGTTCAGTAGGTTATTTTAGTGCTTTAGAATTAACTTTTGCTAAAACTTTCAGTGCATTAGTGCTTTAGGGGGCCTAAATATTTGAGTTAGTGTTTTAGGGCTAGTGGAACTCATTTTTAGATTAGTGCTGCCCACCACTGGTTAGGGGTAAAGAAGGGGTTCAGTTACCACAAATAAAATGTGCTCGGTTAAAACGTCATAGAAGCAGAGATGCAGGTCTCTTATTATTTGACACCTGAGTTATAAATTTTAATAAACAATCATGTCTACTGTTTCTAAATTTTATCAAAATTTTATAAGTTATTCTCGAGTAAGACTTTTTACAGAAAGTTTCAGCTAAAAAATGTTTTTTATATTGTGAAAAAACAAAAGTCCTTCGTCTCCTTTGCTTCAATTTCCTACTTAATTTTTTTTTATAAATGCGCATGCGCAAAGTGATATTTGAGCTCATGCTGTAATGTTTTAAGTTTAAATATTTGCATCCTGACTCTACATTCTATTTTATTGATAAGATTAGTTTTTTCTTCTTCATCAAAGCTTTTGTAATAAAATAACATCATCTATTAGCCGACAGTTAGATTCAACTCTTCCTCTGCAGACATAAAACAGCTGTTTTTAAAGTCCTGCGCCCCCTGCTGGTAATCAGAAGGAAAAACACAAAGAAACTCACTAAATATAACATTAAAAATGATTCAGTAAATATTTTTAACCCGTTTTATCACAACGAATGAAATAATGTGTTCAAACCATATAAATTAAATCATATTAAACTTTTGTGAAAAGTTCAAATAAAAATCAGGTAATTAAACTGGATTGACAGCTGAACAAAAAAAATAAATAAAATGCCAAATTAACTTTGTTGTAATATGTTCTTTAAAACAACAGTTATTTTGATGTAGAAACCAAAGAAATGTGACAAGAGACGAGATAATTCAGTTTATTCTGAGGATGCATCTGTGATCAGTGTTTTCCAAGAGAGAGAAAATCTGCAGAAAGTAAAAGTTTGTTGATTTTCTGTCTGTTTTACTCCGTCTGAGAGAAGTCGTCATGTTTGAAACATGTCAGGGGGACGATGTGTCGTTGCCGTGACAACAAGGATGAGTTCACGCCAGAGGTCACGACCTTGACTGGGAAGCTGCTCTGCCGTTTGTGAGGCGTCAGAGCACAAACAACAAACAAAGTCATAACGAGGAATAAAAGATTTAAATACTTCAACCTCCTGCAGCTGAAACATCAAACAAAAATAAAAAAACTAAACCTGAGTGAAACGATGGGAAATAACCAAGAAACTGTTTGACAGAAATTCAAAAATCTAAAATCCAGGAGAGAAATTCTGCTTTCATCGGCTGAAACCATTTAATATTTTTATTTAATCTCAGATATCTTGGTTTTATTCCTAACTGAACACAGTAAACATCAAATCTAAAAACATGAAACGGTTTGGTATAAAAGTAGAACTGGGTTAGACCCTGAAGATCTCATCTACAGATTATAATCTGTAAAAATCTCCACTTCATGGGATCAGGAACCCTTCCACACATTTAATAATGTGGATTAAAGCTCTATCAGACAGAGCAGAAACCAGCATTAGCAGCTTTCCATCAACACAGAAACATTTACAGATCTGATCCCATCCAGAACCTCCATCAGACCAGAACCGCTCTCAGGTTCTGTTTGTTTACACGGTGCCTAAAAGAACTAACAGAACTCAAAGAAACAGAAAAAAATGACTTAGTTTGAAGATTTGATGTTTACTTTGTTCAGCTGTTAATCAAGTTTGGGTTTTTATTTCCATTTTAAAGAAACACTTATTTTCAATAATGAAATTATTTCCTCTATAAACGCCCAGATTACAGGAAGGAACGAACATTAATGTTGATAAATTCAAATTAAACAGAAATATTTGACTTTTTTATGGATTTAAATAAATGAAATGTTAGAAATAAAAAGGTTTTAATTTGAACCTTCTGGTTTCTGCTCCGACCAAAACCAGCCTCGAGTTGAAAACAAAGGTGTAAACAAACTGAAGTCATTTTATTATTATTATTATTTTAATCCCGGAGAGAAGAAGACAACCAGCCCCACGGTGGCAGCTCAGCTTGGACTCTGGATTTATTGGTTGTGCAAATTCTTGCAAGAGGCAATTCAGGTGCAACAAGAATCCAAAACACAGAATAAATGATGCTACACCAGAACCAGATTTGTGGGTTTTTATGTGTGCGAGCCTTTTTTTGTGTCACGGTTCGGAATGTGTCAGAGTGTTTGTTCGTTAGAGACGCTGCTCGTAAGAACGTTTCCTCGATAAACTTCAGCTGCTTTCAAGGGCAGAAACTGCAGAAACTATCGCACCAAAACAAAAAACAACAACACAGTGACGTCCCCTAAAACATCAGACATTCAGTTTATACCTGTTGGTGCTATTTACAATAAAAGCTTCTTCATATATTAATACTCTTCATCTCTCCTGCTGCCGACTCGTTTTCTCCACTTTGTATTTATAGAACATTTCTTGTTATTTACAGTATAAATTACTACACAGTCTGGTGATAAAATAAATAACTTAAATATGACGGCCGTGGCTTTCGCTGAGTCCGAGGAGGAGGGGGGGCACTGAGGGGGGGGGGGGGCTGGGGGCTGGGGGGGTAACGTTGTTCCCATGTTTCCACGAGGTGGAAAACTGCTCCTGAAAACACAAAAACCTGAACTTCAAGATCCGTTAAAACAAACCAAAATGATTCCAGAAGTAAAGTTGAGATATTTGATCAACAGATTAGGTTCTGTGGAGCGGTCAGTATCTTACCTGCAGCAGACAGGAGTTCATTATAGTTTGGTCTCGGAGGAGAAATCATCAGTGAGGAGTGAAGCAAACAGCTGATTTTACAACCATCAAAAGCAAAACTTTAAAAAGAAGAGATTCCTCAAAAACAATGCTAACCGCTCATCGACGTGAGCTAAAGTTTTAAAAGGAAGTTCTTGCATGATTATAAAATGTTTCGAGCATTTGTTAGGGATGACTCTCAGCTACTACCACTAGAGGTTTTACCTGAATATCTAGAAAACTGACTGATTTATAGACATTTTTAATTTTTGCTGGCTACTGTTGATTAGCAGTGGCGGCCATCTTGAATTTGGTTTACCCAAAAAGAATCATCCAGTGATTACTTTATGGAGTTTTGTTAACGAACAGAAAAACAAACACAAAGGTGATTATGGAATCGTCCACCTTTCATGCTCTTTTCGGGTCAAAACGACTCAGAAAAACGAGTCCTTGTGAGTGGTTCTGACCCGATGGCAGCAGAAAGGTTGATTAAGCTTTCAGTCAAAATTACAGGAACATTTTAAATGTAAACTCTTTAACAGTTCCTGACATTTCTCTTGTGAATTTCTCCCCAATTTATCGCTATGACTGCTGTCTGCTGCAGGTAAGATACTGACTGCTCATTTCTGCTCCTCTTGTATAAAAACATGAACTTTGTTTTTGATATAAAACAGGAATGATGGTAGAGTTTTTGGCCTCTAATATAAGGTTTTATTAAAGTGTTTTAATTAGTTATAATTAGTTTAAAGAGATTTGATGTTTCAGGACAAGTTTTCCACCTTTTGGTTTTGGCGAGCGCACAGAAACACTGAGGGGTTAATACTGCAGGGAGTGAGGGTCTCCGGTTGTTGGCCCCATTAGAACGTGTGGAAGTGGTGGCGTTGAGCAGTGAAGATGATGAAGAACAGAGGAGGAGGAGGAGGAGGAGTGCAAAAGCTTCTCCTGCAGCTATACCACCGTGCCGCTCGGAGAGTTCCCGTTCTGTGCTGTCAGGTTCTGAACGAGACACAAAACGAGGCGGTTAGAACCCAGAAAAAGCGCCAAAGTATGAGATCAATCTTGTGTCAGCAGGAACTGAATTTGAATTGCTCAGATTAAATATGAATGTGCAGAATTTAAAATTTAATGCATGAGTTTGAAAATAAATTTCACTAAATTATTACTGAATTTAATGAATTGAATCTGAATTAATTTGCTTTTAAACTGTATTTTGTTTTATTAAAAATTCAGTTTGACTACTTTCACTTTCAATTCCATAATTCAGATTTCTGTGTCCTTGAGAAAGCCAGCCAGAGTAATCAAACACAGATCCACAGATTGATGTTTCTCTTCTGTAATGTAACAGAGTTGATGCAATCCACTGTAAAAGTGACAAAAACAGTTATTTTATTGGAGTAATTAATTTGATCTATATGTAGAAAATGTTACATTTACATCACATCATGGATCAATCAGCAGCAGCATCTGATCAATATGTGATCCATGATGGGAAATGTAACATTTTTATAGGTAAAAATAATCACTGTAATAAAATTTGAAATTCTGCACATTCAGATTCAATCTGAGCACAAGATTTATCCCGTACACAAACATTACTTCATGTTGGTCTAAAGGTGGTCTTGGGTACGTACCGCCTTCCCAGGTCGGGCCCAGGTGCAGATGAGCCCCTCCTGGCAGGCGGTGATGATGCAGTCGTCCATGAACACCAGGACGGTCAGCCTCTCATGGGCGATCTTCTTGCAGACCAGCGGCTCCAGCAGCGGCACCTCGTGCATGCGCGGGCACAGCGTGGTGCCCAGCACCTTGGCGCCGTCCAGTCGGTTGCTCCTGGGCGCCACGTTGATCTTGTCGTTGCTCTTGCTGATGTTCCCCAGGCTGTGGTAGCGTTTGTGCTCCTTCTCCACGCCTCCGCTGCCCGCGGATTTGTCCGACTTGCGCTCCTGGAGGGAGAGCGTGGCGAAGCGGCCGATGCTGAACGGCGTGCTGTTTCCCCCGCTGCCGCCGCTGCTCCCACCCCCTCCTCCTCCGCCCCCTCCCCCGCCCTCAGAGGCGCCCTGACCCTTGGAGGTGTTTGCCACGGCGGGGTGGGGCAGGGAGTTGGAGCGGGAGAGCGAGCGAGGGAGGGGTAAGGGGAGCGTGGGAGGGTTAGAGGTGGCGGTGTTGGTGTTGGCGCTGGGCGGGTGATGGTGTCCCTCCACCCCACTGCTGTTCACCCCCCCGCTGCCAGAGCTGGGCAGAGAGGGTCCGAAGGTGTTGGTGAAAGCCCGAGACAGCGGCAGGCGGGGGTACAACACGTCGTCCGTCAGGTCCCACAGGCAGAACTGCGTGTCCTGCCCTACCGAGCCGAAGCGGTACGTGACGGACGGCGAGCCCCCACCTTTGGAGCTGTGGCGGGACAGGCGGGACAACGTGCTGCTGGTTCGAACCCGCCCGAAGTGCGTGGAGTTATTGTGCGCCCCCTGCTGGAGGTCCTCCTCGCTGCCGCTCAGCTCCATGGGCTCCTCGTCCTCCAGCGAGGTGGTGAACGGGTCGAACGCCACCACGTTCACCCAGGACTTGTGTCCGTGGCCCCTCGCCACCACGCGGCTCTCGGCGAAGGACCAGACGGTGACCAGGTCGTCCTCGCCGCCCGTCGCCAGGTACTTCCCGTCGGGGCTCCAGGACACGCAGAGCAGCCCCCCAAAGTAGCTCTTCATCACGCCCTGCAGCTCCATGGAGTCGAAGTGGAAGACGCGCAGGCAGCCGTCCTGGCCCACGCACGCCACGTGCACGCCGTCCGGCGAGAAGGCGAACTCGTTGAGGCCCCCCTCGCCCACGGCCCACCGCAGCAGCGGGTTGCGGGGGGTCTTGCTCTTGCAGGCGTAGACGGCGAAGCCCTCGCCCTGCCGCAGCAGCGAGTACTGCGGCGCCGTGGTGCCGCACGGGTGGTCCACGTTGTACAGGTAAAGATGGCCGCTGGCGTGGGAGGCCAGGAACAGGTTCTCTGACTTTGGAAGCCATTTCAGACACGTCACCTTGGATTTGTCTATTAACCTCTGAAACACAGCAAGGAGACAAAACGATCATTTCTGTCAAATTCATCACAGAAACAGGGTTCCTACAGTTTAAAGAGAGTTAAAATTAAGACTTTTTAAAGCCAAGTGAAATTAATTTAAAACCAATTTCATAATAAACACTTTTTAAGGATCTGATAAAGTCTAGTTTAATCTATATATCTCAATATACACTTTCACATATCTACACGTTTTTAGACAACCAAAACCTCTTGTAGTAAAATAAATATAAAAAAATTAAACCACTTAGACTAATTATACACAAATAAATAAACCCATAAAATAAATATACACCTGATGTACACACATCTATCTGTGTACAACTATACACTCACATACAGCACATAAATCCCATTAACAGGTCTGAAAAGGGGTAGGAAAAAGAAAACCTTATTTAATCCTACCCCTGTCCACCACTTCATCAGTTTGAGATGAAAAGTTTCCAGTCCGGTCTCCCCCACCAGCCCAAACTGCCTGTACAAGCTCTATATAATTATGATATAAGCCATACATTTATAAAAATCAGACACAACACATCGCTCGTTAAAGAAAAGTTAAATGTTTTATAAAAAGCAGGAACTCAGCTTTAAACCCAGCCTTATATGGAGGAAGAGAAAAAACACAACCTGTGGATAATTATAAAAACAAATAAAAGCCTTTACCTCCTCATTGAAGAGTTTACTGGTTTCCTTCTTGATGGGGTCCAGATACTGGACCTGACCGGCCGAGAAGCCCACGATGAGCGCCACGCTCTCCGCAGTGGCCGAGTACTGGTTGAAGTCGTGACACGTCGGCTGAGTTCCCTTATAGATCCGCTTGTCGATGGGTTTGCTGAGGTCCACGGCCTGCAGGGGGGGGGGGACATCATCAGCACAAGGTCACATGACCCTGCAGGAAGACAGATTTAGGACCCCCAGACTGGTGGTATGTTGTGGGAGTTTTAGAGAAACTGCCAAACTCCTTTCAGCTTTTGCATCTTTTTATTTTCTTCTTCCTGTAGATTTTTTGACACTTCATGAATAACTTTTGGGTCTCGTTCAGAAAGGAGGTCGGGGGGTTTATGTTTTTTCGGCTTGAAAAGGAAATGAAACAGACGATGGACTGACGTGTTTTTTTGCATAAGATTACAGTTTTTTCTGCTGCCAAAATGTGTTTGAAATATAACAATCATTTTTAGAAAAAAAGTAACTACTAGGAACTATTTATCAGAGCGCCGGTTTAGTTTGGCCTATCAATATAATTTAAAACTTTTTTTAGTTTAGGTCTCTACTTTTATAATACTTTGTAATAAAGTCTTCTGGCTACAGCGATTTAAATAATATTTGCTGCTATTGTGCATCAGGTTGTAAGGTCTCTTTATATTTATTAGGAGTGCAAAAATACATGAATCTCTATGGAACCGTTCAATACACACTATGTATGGGACAATACAGATTTTAAAATTAATTTTATCTGCTTGTCTTCTGAAGATGCTCTGTGTTGAAGGATCTGTGTTCGACTACTCTACCAAGGATGCATTGTCGAGCACAGATACACTGAGAAACATTTAATTTAAAAACTGTTCTTTTGAGGTTAAACAAATGTTCAATAAAATATAATTTAGGAAGGGTATAGAAATACCTCTTTTTTGTATTGAAAAATACAAATATTGAAATCATGAATTTTCTGTATCGTTGCACCATATACAAATATCTGGATGAATAAGTGTAATACACGCATATATTCAATATTAAAAGCTAACAATATTATTGAGAAGGGGTTAACTGCGGAATGGAAGTGGGCGTGTCTCAAGGATGGGCGTGGCTACAGCATAAACACTGATTGGTTAGTTGTACTTCCTCGTTTTTTTCACCTAGCGTTTTACTGTGAACGTGCTCGGAGAAAT
>JARVGW010000624.1:22599554-22639198 GCA_031762495.1 Anablepsoides rubrolineatus | reverse complement strand
TAAATCAATCCAAACTGAACAGCAGCTGTAATCTGAGCCACTCTCATCAGAAATGTAGAGAAATGTATAAAAACACAGCTCACGTTTGTGTTTCTGCTAACAGTGACGTCACTTCCTTTGTCTGCCCTCAGACTGCAGTAGAGCTGCTGCTGCCCCCTGCTGTTCAGAAGATAAACTACATTCAGTGACAATAAACAAGACTTGAAAACAGGAGTTTCTACTAATGTGACTTTTGATTTTATATCAACATAACAAGAGTTTGTTATAAAATAACAACAGTGTTTCTCTTAAACATGTGTCCTTAAAAAGGTAAACTAGTTTGTTGTATTGAAAATGATTCCACCTTGATTAATTGTATGACATTTTAAAACTGTTTCATTTTTCATGCTTAATTAGATCGATTTTGATCTTCCATTCTGACTTCCTTGTACAGACATGTACACAGTAACCTAAACAAATACATAGTAAGTAGACAACTTTTCTTTAACATATAAGGGGAGGTGCACCGTTCCTGGAGGTACTGCAATACCAGGTCGATGCGTGGAGTGGACGGAGCAAGCCCCTATTCCATCTCCCTGTTCCAAAAATCAATTTAATATATGGTCCCCGGGTAGGGGACGTATCAGATATTAAACTGATAAGAACAGATACTACACTTGATCTTAGCCAAAAGGCCGAGAAGCGATACCACACAACTGTCAGAGGAGACCGCCTCATTCTCCTCACTGACGTTCTGACTCACGGTTCACAAATTAAATCTAATATTTTGTAAAATAACATTTCGTTTTTCTACTTTACTACGAACCGTAACGATGTAAAACTACAGGTCGAGCAATCGTTTTTCCGGCTTTAAATTTATTTATTTATTGTTAACAGATAAAAGCCAACGCGCGATCTTCCGGGTCACGTGATACACTTTAGTCCAATAGGAAAACAAAGAATCTCTTTCAACTAAAATAGCAAAACTCTCTTCACAAAGTGGGTTAATACAAGCTATTCTACTTATACATCCATACAGGGATTTTACGTTTCATGTTTTGAGTGAAATAAAACGATTTTAAGTGAAAACTCTACGATTCACACTCGAATCAAACTACAATTTTTTCAGCGACATCTAGTGGAAAAGAGGAGGAACTGCAGAACCTCGTGTTAAACTCCCAAAGATAAACATTTATCCACAATAACTTGTTTGCTTTTGAGTTCAGGACTAGCAATAATTATATATAATTAAGCGAGCAATAATATCTACGTAATATATCCGGATGCATCTCAGTCATTCAGGTAGAAAAACAATCAAAAAAATATATAAGTATGTCCTCTGGACGGGTTCTTTTCGTCTAGAGGACATACTTATTTTGTCTTTTTATACATATATAGTTAAAATCATTGGTTAAAACAGTTATGACAAAAAGAAAAATTTTCCATTAATTAACCCTAAACGAAGCCTGACCAGTCAACGTCATCAGCCAACAAAGTTACGAAACAATAAAAAAAAAAAATGTAATAGCTGTGGAGTCTAAAACGCAAATTAATCGACATTTTGTGGTCGCACACCCCTCCTTTCATTTTACTTCAATTAGCACCACACACCTGTCTAAAACACCTGTCCTAACGAGTTCTGGAAATGGCGGACGGCTAATTAGGACCAAGCTAACAGCTTGTCAAATACTCCAAAACAAGCAAGAGAACTAAATTGACATAAATATTGTTACGTACAAAAAAAGACGCAACAATGTATTAAGGGGGAAAGAATAAAGAAAAACGTGAAAAATAAACTTACAAAATGTCGTCTTCTTCACCTCGAACCGTCCTGTTCCGCAACGAAAAGACAACTAACGATAAACTTAGTGCGCATGTGCTCGTCATACCGTGTAGCTAGCATGTAGCTAACTACAAAAAACGTAAAATAGTAAGAAATATATAAACCATATAACACAAAATTGAATTTTTGTATTCTGAAAACACCTTTATCGCCTTCCATGACGGAAAATGCACGGTTAGCTTAATTAGCTTTAGCCTAGCTCGAGGTTAGCTACTTTTATATATTAAAAAAAACATGAAGACAAGTTTTTATTGATTTTATTCATTTTCTGTTCAGATAAAATATAAAAAACGTTTTGATGGTTTGAAAATTGAGCACTCGGAGTACTTGGATTTCTTTACAAAATATTTATAAATCATTTATGTAATTGTCAATATTAACCCAAAATCAATCAGGTACTGAGCTGTTACAGAAAATAAATTATTTTTCTTGCGTTAAGTACATTGTTTTATAACGTAATCATATGAAATCCTCAAAGGCCTCCTTCCTCTGGAGAAAACTGACAGTATTGTTAGGACCCATTTCTTTAATTTCTCCATGTTTTTTTCTTTGCACAATAATTTCTGCAATGTTGAGTAAAGAAGTCTGAAACATAAAGAAGATTGCCTCTGAAACCTGGATTAACTAACTCATAAACAGCAGGTCATCACCTGGATAATAAAGACTAAAATCCAACAAAAACAGACTTGACTTCTTTAAGATTAGGTCAGAATTTTGCAGCAGAAAGTTGCACTTTTTTCTTTTTAATAAGTGAGCTTCTCTTTGTGAACATGATCCAGAAACTTAAACTGGTTGTGCAAGAAAATTAATTCATGAATCAATTAAATCTTGCATCATGTTTCTACTCTTTGTTAAAAATGAAAATGCTCCAGATTTAAAGTTTTCAGTCCGAGCAGGAACCACACAGAGCAAGTTGACACATCGGTTTGTTTCCTGGGATTAAATTAAATAGACTATTTTATGATTACAATTTCTGATGAACACTTTGATTTATATAGACTAAAAAATAAAATATTTCTTATTTTAATCCATTCTTACCAGCTCTCCTACCAAATAATTCTAAAGAGCAATTAAATTTACTTGAATTATAACATTCACTTAAAAAAAAGTATTTTATAGCATACATTGCTTAAAAAAAAAAAAAAAAGCCACTTGAGAAGCTGAGGGACCACGAGACCCCACATCCACAGGTTGCAGACCCCTGCTCTGCGTACACAACAGTAGATCAAAAAATTGCACTCAACTTGTTTGATTTTCTTTATTTTCTTAGAACAAAACAATTTTCCATCTGCATATCAGTCACAGAGACACAAAACTGAACAATCAGCAATTAAAATAACACAAAAAAAAGGCAAAAATAAAAAGATAAAAGTTACAAAATCACGCTGTCCACTGTCATCTATTCACCTGAGCATAAAACCAGGTGCGCCAGGTTACTTGATAACCATAATACAAAAAGTAAAAAGGACAACTTAATGGAGACTAAGCTACATTTGGGTGACAAATCTGAAATTTATAAGCTAGTTATTTGATAACACGGTGTTTAATACCAAACATGAGTAGGTTTGCAGACGACGGATCAGCTGGAAGATGTTTCCTCAGGCGTGTTCAAGCAGTCATGGTCGAAGCACCCGTGAAGACGTTACTTCAGGGGATCCTCATCTTCTCTGGTGTGAAATGCTTAGTTAGCGTGCTGAACGGTGGAGAAGCAGAGTTTTAACGTGTAGGGGTACGGACCACCTGGAATGAGACGAGGGGAGACGTCAGGAAACAGCTGAACCAGAGAAATCACATCTGAGTGGCAACAAAAACATGACGGCAGACGTTTATACGTCAAAGAACCTTGCAGGTTATAAAGAAAAAAATAAAAACAAGACCAGTTTTCACACTTTTCATTGGAGAAAGTGTTTAAATCTGAGCTGCTGTTTTAATCAAAACATAAATAAACAAATTAAATTAAAAGGAGTCCTATGAACTGAGGAACACCACTTAATCCTCCTATGGAGATAGAAGCAGAAATGGAATGGAATTTAAACGGATCAATACACTTAAAAGCACCAATTAAATAAAAAAAAAAAGAAAGCTTTACCTTATGTTTTCTAATTACTTTTATCTTCATATATATTTTTCCAGCTTAGTTCCAATTAATTTTAATTTTTATATGTATTTATATATTTTTTAAACTAAACTTAAAGTTCAACTGAGGCAGCACAAACATGCACAGTAGAACTACACATGGATCCGCTACTTCCTGTCTGTTGACCAATAGGAGAGGAGCTGACCCATTAAGCCCCGCCCACCTTCTTTGCATAATAAGGCAGAAATGCATTAGGTTAAGTTAAAACAGGAGACAAAGAAATGTAAAAGCAACACATGAAAATAGACTTGTGGGAAAAATTATTGAAAATTAAATATGATCATTTAAGAGACAAATGCCTCTACAAATAAAAAAAAAAAAATAAAAAATATATATTTTTAAAAACAGTAAAATGTTAATTATGTGATAAAATGTATAATTTATTTGAACTAAGCTGGAAAATAAATATGAAGATTAAATAAATTGTAAAACAAAATAAAGTTCTCCTTTTTGGATATAATTGGTGCATTTGTGTATTTATTTATTGGTCCATTTATATATTTCTGCTTTTATTTTTAATGTCAGTTTCCATCCTTACAAACATGAAACAGGAAGAACGGCTGCGGTTTAATATTTCTGCTGGTAAAGCAAGATGTTTGGATCCAAAGTGAGAGAAACGTGATCGTTGTGCTGAGTAATCTGAACATCAGAAATACCACAGTTTCAGGTTAATGTGTCCAAGAAAACACACATAAAAAACAACTTTCACAGGATTAAAAGGTTTGTTAATCCTTTGTTCCACTTCTTACAAGACAGTAATTCTGAGCTGCTGACAGGTTTTCACCTTTCTTGACCTTGTGCTGGAATTAATTGCTTCATAAACAAGCTGCGACTTCCTTGCTGCTCATCATCATCTTACTGGCTTTCTGCCAGAAATGAGTAAAAACGAAAGTCCAAACCGGTGGAACAACAAGCAGCGGGAATAAAAAGGATGAAGTCTCAGTTTGAATCTTGATTTGAAACACTTTCAGAGCAGAAATACTTTAAAAACAAACATCGCTGGGTTTTTGTAACTCATCCTTCATTTACATCAAATGTCTAAATTTATCTAAATGTAGGATATTTGGCTTTTCAGTGGATGTGAGGTGAACATCCACCTAATGGAGAATATGGTTTATTTAAACAAAATATTAATTGTGCATAATTCCTAATCTGTTCTATAAAACATTTCAGTGAAGTGTTTGTCTTTATAGATCACAGATTGAGTCGGGGATGCCACGCCCTGCATCAACGTGGATCATCAGGAAGGACGTGAGCATCGCTCCAAATAAAGAGGCGTGGAGCTGAACAGAGAGAAACGTGTCCCACATTTCATGCTCTGAGCCTTGAAAGATGTTAAAATAAAACTTGGAGGAAGAACACACCATATAAAGAAGAGATTTAACTGCTTTGTTTACTCGAGTGTTTGGCACACACCTGGATTCTTCATTTGGTAATGGTTGATCAAGGCCAAAGCTTCCATGGCGTCGTTGATGGACTCCCACTCCAACAGGCCTGAGGAGCTGCGGTCGCTGCGATCGGCACCATCTGATTTAAAAAAAAAAGAAGAAGAAAGAATTCAGATTATTTATCTGCAGCAGAACAGATATAAACAAGCAGAGGACAGAAAACTTACTTTTCCCTGTGAACAGTTTGACGTTAACGGGGGTCTTGACACCAATTTCTTCACAAATCTGGAAGACATTTAGTTGTAAACATTAATAAAGTATTTCAAACATTCATGCAATAAAGTGTTTTAACCTCTTAAGCTCAAAGGGATTTTCTTAAAGTTTTAGCTCTAAATCACTGAAATGTAACTGTGTATCTCAGCTTTTACTAACTCTACTTAAATAATCTTGGTATCAAAATAAAATTAAAACTTAGGAGATTTTATTAGAAGTGTAAATATTAAAACAGCTGCTGTGGTTTTAGAGATAATGGGGATGGAACATAAATTGTATTTTTTCACTCTCACCTGAATATTTTTGCATTAGACAGTATATAACCTATTTAAAACCAGAATGAATCAGGCTAAAAACTCTTGGAAACCATAAATCCACCTGTGGACATCACCTGTGAAAAGATTCATGCTGCTAAAACGAACTGGAGCAAAGTTACAGAGGTTTTAATAAAGAAATAATTTAGTATTTTGTTATTCTGTACAGGACAGACCGTGATGGTTCCATTAATAAATGTTAATAAATCTGAAATTTTTACTTCCAAAAGTTATTTAATTTTTCTTACCTGCCTTAAAAGACTTAAATGTTTGTTCTTTTGAAAAATGATCCAAACATTTGTCACATATATATTATATAAAATAATGAGAAATTATATTTGACTTCAGTTGGACCATATTCACTCAAAATTAGGTGAAAAAAAACTTTCAACACATTTTACAACATATTTAGGTATCTACTTTGACTTGCTTTAAAAAAAATGTCAAAGATTTTTCCTTTACAGATTAGTTGTATTTACAGATTTGCAATGATGCCATTTTGTTCAGTTTGTTTACTTTCTGAGTCATTTGAACTGTGTTTGGTGGATGTAAAATAGATTCTTATGTTTCTTTTGATAGCAAACATGTCCAGGTTCAAAGTTAAAAGAAATAGTAAATAGAAAAAAAGGTTAAACAGACCTGAGAGAAGGTCTCGGTGGAGGAGTCGGGCTGAGCGTTGAAGAAGTGCAGCACGTTACTCGGGTGCTGGATGCGGTTTTTGGCGGCCTGTTCCGGGGACGTGAAGCGGTTGTTTCTGGAGCTGTGGAAATCTTTGAAGCTGCTGGTGCCGTCCTCCAGGTCGTAGAACTGTCCGGGCACGATGGCCTGCTGCTTGGACACGCTGCAGGAAACAGAACATTTATTGGGTTAAAAAACAAACGTTTTCTTTTCTCGTTACAGATAAAGACATGATCGGCAGAGACAAAGAGGTTTCTGTGAACAGGTGACCCGACTGCACGGAGCGGTCCGACCGCTGCCCCCATCCCCTCATCAGAGAGTTGACATGTATCGTTACACACCCTCATGTGTCAGAGGTGTCAGTTCAGTTTGCAGGGTTTCAGTAAGGTAAATTTAAAGACCTTTTAAGACCATTAAGAATGACATTTACGACCTAACTGGCACATTAACAAACATTTTAAATGGTTCCAGAAATGTTAATATAGGGAACTTTTATTGCTATCAGTTTAGCTATTACAGAATATTTAATTTTAATACGAGAACACTAAATTATTTTAATGAAATGGTCATATCGAATGCTGTGGACCGCTTCAAACTGAGTGAAAAAAATCACTGATATCTCATTGAAAAGACATTTTCCCATGTTTAAACCAATAACAGTGGACATGACTGAACAACTTTGTTTTTTGGGCGGGTGAACAAGCCACTTTATACGGGGGGTTGTAGCAACAAAGAGGTTTAAATCATAGAAGTAAACTGTGCTGTTTTCTGCCTGCAGTTATAGGATTCAGAGCTCTAGAGTGCAACTAATTTGGTCGCAAATGTGGTCTGATTTTTTAACAGTGCGGCTTAAAAATATTTCTGGTCGCACTGGTGATGTATTTTTCTAAACCAGAGTGGAATTATTATTATATTTTCTGTGGAAATTAAATGTGGATGGTTGCTTGCTCTTAAGTCTTAGTAAAGTCCATTTGGCAGATCATTCCTGCAGTATGAGGAAGCTCACTGTATGGCAGGCTGCTTTTACATATAATCTACTTCACTTCAAATGGTTTTATGACTACACAGCTTAGTTTTTTAGTGAAAGTTACATAAAATTCAACTAATACAAATTAGACTTTTTCATGTTATGTTATTTTCATTATTTTAAAAAGCTTTTTTTCATTTAATAAATATTAGTAATATTTCTGCTGTTAATCAATTCTCTGTTCATCATTCTGGTTTAGCCAAGATCAAAGTTCCTGAAGGCCAAACTACAGGAGTTGTCCAGGTGTAATCTGAGATTTAACCATGAAATGTTTAAAATATTTATAAAATGTTCAACCCTTAAACATTTGCACTTAGAATTTCATTTATCTTCATATTCAAGTTAAAATTTCAGGTCAGAGAATTACTTTAAATTTACTTTTCAGTTTATGTCTACAATTCTGGTTCAAATATAGAACTTTATTTTTGCAATATTTTTAACAAATTACTTGAGTTAATATTGCCTTAATGGACAATGATTTAAAAATAAGTGAACCATTAAAATATCAATGTTACATGTGATGCGTTTGCAAATTTGGGTTCACCTAACTTTTGTACTGGTGCACTTAAGGATAAAAGTTAGTCTAGTCTAGTCTGGGACTTTTAGTTTAACCACAGACCAGTAGCAAACTGAGCAGCTCATGAAGACAGATCAAGTCAACTTTTGATAACTGTTTATGACACATGTCTTTAAGCATGTCTTTAATCAGGTACGTAGAGTCTTTAACGGCTGCGATGAACTCACCAAACATTCAGTTTCTGCCCGAACAAGAAGTTGTTGTTCAGGTGTGTGATGGCTCGATCCACAGCGTAACAGTCTCCCATTTCCACCATGGCGGCTCCAGGTTTGCTCTTCATGAACTTGATCTGTGACAGGAGACATGGGACAGGTCGGACCAGTTTCCTTCCTGGTGAGAAACCTCTTTGCTGACAGGAAACCAGTGAGTCGTGAGCTCTGTGAATACCAGTGTTTCTGCACACAAAGCTCTCCTCTAACGCTTGTTTGTATAAACCTTTGTTTGAAAAGCTTTTCCAACATTATCCGCCTTAACAAAAACAACTTGAGCCTGAAATATTAAGTTTACAATGAGGTGCTGTTATTTTTAACATCACAACACATAAAACAAGTGAAACTGACCCGCTCCACGTTGCCATACAGACAGAAGATGTTGAAGACGCGGTCAGCGTTCATCTTGGAAGGATCCAGGCCGTAAACCATGACGACCGGGGAGTCCGCGTGGGCGCCGTACTCGCCGGGGGGCGGGGGAGGGGGTCCGTAGCCGGGGCCGTAGCTTCTCCCGCCGCGTCCTCTCATCGGGGGACCCATCCTGCGGCCCTCGTACGGCGGAGACCCGTAGCTCTCGTCGTAGCCATGGTAACCGCCTCCTAAAGAACGAGGCAGAGACCACAGGATGAGACGGAAATACAAAATCAAAATAAACAAAACGAACACAAGTGAAACTTCAGAGGAAGCACAGAAACAAGTCTGGTGAATAATTAAAATACTTCAGACGCTGCATCACCGATATAAACAGGTTTGCAGACTTCCTGCACCCCCTCCCTTTTTATTAGGACTCATTTAAGGTCCGTTTACAACATTTAGAAAACATCTTTTGAAAGCTTTTCATTAAATTGAAGCTAAAATGAAGAAAGTTAAATAAAAAGCAAGTTTTGTTTCAGACCTGAGCTTAACTTCAACTAGTCTGCACGTTTTATTGAGCAGACTCTGGAGTTTACATCTAATAAAAACAGATTAAAGATTTTTGTGTAAGAAAAAAAATACTGCATAGGAGTTAGAATATAGTTTTGCAATCTGTGCACACAACACAGAAGTTAAGACTGTACCTGAAAATTCATCTTTTCTCAAACTTGTGTGCAGTATAGAGCTGGACGATAATCCTAAAATCAATATGACAATATATTGACCAGTTCACCTCCATAATTATAAATACATGATAACTCTTACCATATACCATCTTACCATACCCTCTATTAAAATAATTTATTATATAAAGATTATATTATTTAGTGCTCATGTAATCATTTAAATTATTATTAATTTATTCTTCACATCATTCATTGAATCACAGAGCAGTTCAGTCACAGTATGGTTCTAAATATAAACAAGCTATATTGTGAAAAAAGAAATCTGTAGGTATTTAGGATAAAATACATAGTGGGTTTTTTATTTTTCTTGGGGGGGGTGGGGGGTCACGCTAACCAGAGACTCGTCTTGTTTTTTATGGGACAAAGATCTGTTCATCTGTCAGAGTTAATACTGTTTCATTAGAAGATCAGTGTCTCTCACAGAACAACTCAGCCTGTGAGCACCTCTCTCCTGTAACAGCACTGTCGTTTGGTCACGCAGCAAAGTTGAACATATCTGTTTGATAACGATGCTCTGAACACAAACTTATAGTTTGTTAGATTTTAGATACCAACATCTCCAGTAGCTTGGAGCGAAGTGTGAAGGACAGGGTTTGCTCACTCAGAACAGGAGCTGTAGAGCTGACCGGTGTTTATCCTGCAGACTGCTGCTCTGACAGCAGAAAGACCCGCCCTGCTCTGCTCTGATTGGATAAACTTAGCTGTGGGGTTCGTTTGATTTGTTGAAAGCAGCGTCTGTTTAAACCTGTATCAGACTGGGCGACTTTAACGAGACCGCAACAGAAAACAAGCAGGTTTCTCTTTTCCTCATTTTTTAAATAGAAACATGGGCAAAATGACGTCGATTATTGTCATAAATGTCGGTATCTGTTATTTCCCGATTTATCGCCCAGGCCTAGTGCAGCAGTTTAGTGAAACACTTCCTATAAGTGATGATCGTCTGTATTTTCCTGCTCATTTTAAGTAAAAAGTCTCACCATATTCTGGGGGGTGGTCTCCCAGCAGGGCAGGCTGTCTCTGGCGCTTGTTTGGGTTGGCGTTCACATCTTCTATGAAAACAAGGAGGAAAAACAAAAAATCACAGCAACATAAATAATGAGGAAAAACAAAAAAATAAAACATCTACATAACAGTGGGATGCCCAAGGAAAACACAGAATAAACATAGCTCGCCTCAACACAAATGTGTTAGGATTATAATCAGAGGTAATCCAGATTAGGGGACATGCACCTTAAAACCATACCAGCAAACAAACAATCCTCCCCCCACATTAACAATAACTACCACTGATTAAATTTAGTATGAAAATTAGTGAAGAGAAATGAGGAGGGAGGTGTTGGTTGTAAGATATGAAAACCAATGTGTCCTAAAGAAATGACCACTTTAATCCAAAGCATCCACACAGGTAGCCTGAATCAGAACAGAAGATAATGGTAAAGATGAGGTGGATGCTGATGATCTGGGACGTGAAAAAGGAAGGGGGGGTGGGGGGGCTTCAGTCACTCTGAACAGTGTGTCACAAATGGCCAAGTTTAAGAAGTAAGAAGTTTGTACGCTCACACACACCTGAACTGCTTCCATTGCCATCTGCTTCACCATCTGTACGGGTACACAATCATACATAATCAAAATGGAAGCCAGGTTAAGCAAGTTTACAGTTTTTAAATATATATGTGACTCATCACATCGAAACGAGGATTAAGTCTAAAAGTTGACAAATAGGCAGATAGTGTTTTGATTAAAACGCTTGCAAAAATTACATTTTGTCACAATATAACAAATAAATGTGTTATTAATGTATCATTTCAATTAACTGTCTGAAATATTATCCTAAAATATTTTTGAAGCATGATTGAGGAAAAAACACTTTAAAATGTTGAGATTTCCGCTGTGAGCTAGCAAAGCTTGCGTTTCTTTCCAGCTGGAAAATCTTAATATTCAAATACTATTTGAGGTTTCTTTTTTCAAATGACCAAAAAAATCCTCATTAAAATGACATAAAATTAGGATTTAGACTAAAAATTAATGCATTATTGTAACCAACAAGACAAATGAAATAATATCTCTGGATCTACTAATGATCTAAGTATCAAAATGTAGCTTTTAAAGCAGGAATCTGAAAATGTGATGAGGCCATTTTGAACAAATTTGACTTAATCTTCATTTCGATATGATGGGTCACACATATTGGAAATTACCCCCACCTAAATGTCAGGAGAGTGTAAGAAATCTGCTTGAAAAAATGTTGAGAATTGAGTGAAATCTGATGCAGCCCAGCAGCCAGGTGAGGCTGGTGGACGAACCGTCACGTCCAGTTATTTTAATTCCCAAGGAAAAAATAAAAAAGTGTGACACAGAGCTGAACCAGCCACATGAGAGAGTGTGTCAGAGGCAGTATCAATGTGTGCAGCTTTCGGAGCGGGCCTCGGCGACCCCACGGGGAGCGGCCCCCCCGTGACGTGTATGAGCAAACACATAATGTCTGTCTGGTTTGTCCGTGTTGGCTGCTGGGGGGGTTTCTGGGTTTGGTGTGGTGCTGTGCAGTTACTTTCCCAGGAGGGTCTCGAATTACTTACTGCATTGGTTATTAACAGTGGGAAGGCACTAGCAGCAGGAGCTCCCTTCACGTTTCGTTCATTTCATCTCGTACAGTCTTTCTCCTGTTTGAGGGAGGGGGGCAGGGGGGACACAACGCTCCACCTTCTGGCTTTAATCAAATGCTCACAGCTGAGTTGGTTGGCGGCTCCAGCCTTTGTGATCCATTTTAGAGGAATAGTCTGCTTAGCGTCCACCAGTAGGCTGCCATAGAGCACATTTCAGTTGGGGAGGGGTGGCTCCGCTTAGCCGCAAATTGCCAAACCTGCATTACATGGAAGGCATTACACAGGTTCTACAGAAACTCAGGTATTTGAGAAAAAAAACTATTCAATAATAAAAAATATATATCTAAACAGGGAAAATATGACAAGAAAATCAGAAAGAGCAAGAAAGAAAAGCTGAACTCCATGTAGGGGGAGGGAGGGGGAAACATGTGGAGTCTAAGCAGAAATGTACTGGGAGGTGTTGTCAGCAGTGTCCTGTCTTCGTCGGATGCCTTGTGTTGAATGCCGCTGATCGGTGGTGTAGGACGGGATCAGTCGGTGCAGCATGTCGCTCAAAGTGTTTGGTCTGCGTGTCGAGCGGCGTGACGAGCGCAGACACGGTGAAATGTGCTGCTTGTTTGTATCAGTGTGCGGCAGCGGCGGCTGGGAGTGAGGGATGTTTGTTGGGTGGAGCTGCGTGTCCCTCTGGTGTTTAAAAATCTTCTGTTTGTTTTTTTGTGTCGACGTTGGAGCGTTGTAGATGCAAGATGTGGTCTGCTTCAGTGTGTCGCACAACAGGAAAAGATGGAAGAAAGAAAGAAGAGAAGTGTGGAGGGGGGGGCACCGAGTGTAGCTCAGGGCCCAAACACTCCCCGCACCCTTCAAATGTCTTCATGGATCTTGTGCAAGAATGAAGAGATGAGGAATGACTGGTGTATCAGTCCTACTTCGTCATGTTGAGTGGGTGGTCCTCGGCCCTCTGTATGAGTGGTTGTGTCCTTACTGAAGACAGCGTGGTGGTGTGAACATGCACCTGCACTTCCCTCAGCACAAACATGTGCATGTTCTCAGGAGAGCACAGACCACCAGCTCGTTAACTCATGCTGGTCCATGCCTCCCACTTTTTAAAACAAAAAGATCTTTTCTGTTGTGTCCAAAAAAAAAAACTTCTTAAACTTTAACCACAACCATTTCATACGGAGAAAACTCGTTTCCTGTGCTTTTAAACAAGATTCCCAGGTCTGGAGGGAAGCAGGAACAGCAAATGCAAGCAAAAAGAAAACGTGCCC
Source organism: Anablepsoides rubrolineatus (assembly GCA_031762495.1). Taxonomy (NCBI): domain Eukaryota; kingdom Metazoa; phylum Chordata; class Actinopteri; order Cyprinodontiformes; family Rivulidae; genus Anablepsoides; species Anablepsoides rubrolineatus. The sequence continues at coordinate 22,625,802 of JARVGW010000624.1, read as the reverse complement.
CCAAGAGTTTGTTATAACTGAAGCATGTCAACAATCCTTTCAGGAGGTAACAGTCAACACCCATTTGTCAAACAAAGTATTTCTGTTCTCACTGTGCGGCTTGTTTGACAGGAAAACTCCTGCAGTTTTAATACAGACTAAACTGAAATAATATTGATTCAAAGTTCCTCCAAAACTGAACCTGAAGTTTTCCTGCTTCTGGTTAAACAAACTGCCACTCTGGTCAAACATGACGTCATTATTTTAGACCGAGCCTTTAAGAGATAGATTAAAACTAAAATAGTACTAAAGCCTGATGAAAGCTTAAATATCTTGTTATATTTAAATGAGAATATTGCATCACTTCTATCAGATTTAATCCAGCTTTAATATTAATGAGAATAATTAAGTTTTTAATTGTTTGATTAAAAAAAAAAACCAACAAGGCACGGCTTGTCAAACTTTATTCTTGCTTATTGCTGACTGTAGTCTGCTGGATTTCACTTCAGAGTTTAAGTTAGTTTGAAATGTTTCTGGACTTTCAGGGCTGCAGCCTCGGATGGTTTTATTGTGAGAGGAAATCCAGCTGGAGGTTTGGAGAGGAGCAGGAGGGAGGAGAAAATCTGTTGCACGTTTTATTTATTTTACTTTGGTGAACCTCCTAAATCCAAGCAACAGAATTTAAAGTTTTGACTTAAACGAGGAACTGAACAACTCGTTAAGAAACTTAACCCAGAAGCACAGCTAAGAAATATGGAAAGAATTTGATCTAAATGAGTGTTCATTTTAAATAAAAAACATGCTCAATGGCCAAGTTTCTGAGGATTACCGTAATCATAATTCTCTTATAAATTAAAATAAAAAATACAAAGTGCTCTTGTTAAATGAAAACATGGAGACTAAAACTGATGCCATGAATTAGAAAACTTCATCTAAACGTATGGTTTACAGTAAAACCAGAAAAGGCTAAGCAAGTATATACGTGCAAGAATCCAGAAGGACGACATACCACAGGAAATAAAAAACGGTAGCCTGAAGATATCCATAGGTGAAACATTTTAGACACTTTCCTTTCCATGGACAACAAAAACACACCAGGTTTATAAATAAATTAAAAAAAACATTCACACTCAGCTTTGTCATCTTTCTGTCTGCAAACGTGTTCCTGCCAATCCCAACACACTGAACAAATATATACAGTAAGATCTGACCTCTCCTGTGTGTGTGTGTGTGTGTGTGTGTGAGAGACCCCGACGGGGCAAACGCCACACAAAATGACTCAAAAATGTTATAAAGGAAGCGGTTTAAGCTGTCTCTGTGTGTGTGTGTGTGTGTGCGCATCAGTGTTTGGTGGCAGTAATGGTGTCACTATCAGCGATCGCTCAAGGTGTGTTTGGGGGTCTTACCTGGCCCTCCCAGGTTGGGGTTGGTGTAGTCCCACGTGTCCTGGTCGTTCTTGAACACATTCAGACGAGTCGGCTGCAGAAACACAAAGATTCATTCGTTTTCCTGTCAGTAAGAAGCTCCGCCCCCTTCAGGTTAATTTCCTGATCAGCTCCAGTAATAAAAACCAGACAAACAATATTTTTAATAAATAGTAAAATCAAAATATCAAAAGGCATAATTTCCAGCAATAAATACATTATGTAAATAAACCAATAATGCCAACCAATAAATAATAAACCAATAAACTTATCCAACTTCTATTTTCTACTACTTGTAGTTTTAAGTGTCTTAAGATTTCATACTTAAGGGTTTTTACCAGCTTTTAGCCAAGATTCTGATGTTTCTGTAGTTACCACACATGTTTGTCTAACTTAAAGAACATAAAGTAAATAAAGTAGAAAACCGGGAGTTTGGCTTTAAGAGATGAATGAGTCAATTGGTGGGCCGGATTTTGTTCACCAGCGGGCCTGACGTGGCCCACGGGCCGCCAGTTGAATAGCCCTGCTCTACTCACATTGTTAGCATTTAACCTAATTGATCTATAATTAATAAATGCATTTCCCTGTTAACTGGCAGGATTCTCAGAAGTTTAAAACAAAAGTTCACATTAGAAACGGTTGTATTTGTTTACATTTAATACCAATCTGTAATTCTTTATTAAAACTAAATTGTGGGTTATAGTGAACTGAAGCAGCTGCTACATCGTAATTTTCCCAGTTGGTAATCAGGTCAGGACAGGTATAGCTAAGAGCAAATGTTTTTTTTAAGTGGCTGGTATAAATCAATAATCAATAAATCAGTATAACTCATGTCAGATCACTGTTAATGTTATATATTTAGTATTTACAGGTAGCATCTGTGAGAAACATGAAGGTTGAAGAGTAGATGGCGACTGATTTAATCTGGGTGTCAGAGACACTGGAGCTGGAGTTAAACCTGCAGCTTCCTGCACCACCAACATAAAAGAAAAGAATATTTACATAAACATTGTGTAAAGACGTCTGTCCCGTCCTGCCGTCATACCTTTGCATACTCGATCTTCAGAGTGCAACAGCCTGAGTAGATGTCGGCCCCGTTGAGTGATGCCTTGGCTCGCTGAGCACTTTGCACCGAGTCAAATGTGATGACAGAGTTAAGGAAGAGAAATTTCCTTTAAATGGAGGCATTTCTTCTTTGTATAGCTACAAGGAACTCTTTGTGGATCGAACATTTAAACTTCTGCAGCTATAAGAGCCACTCTGGGGGAATTCCTGACTGTTGTTGTAAAAACGACACCAGTTATGCGTTTTCTTTCAGTGAAGCATTAAATTGAGGCCTCTGTATTCTGTCAGCTTAAAGGATAACAATGTAACTCAACACAATGAGTGAAACTGTTTAAAAAAGGATATTCAACCATGGCCTGGACACCGTTCTTCCTAAAGATGACGATTCTCTGCACGGGGCCACAGTTGTTACAGATGGTGTAGAGGACATCCTGAGGAAAAAACGTACAGAAAAGGAAAGGTTATCTTCACAACATCACTGCATTTTATCTTATTTATAAATGCAAAACTTGAAGTGACAAGATAGGCATCGAGTCGTCGGGTTTATCTAATCGAGCCTGAGAATGTCTGTTTCATGCCAAGTGCTCTTCTTTACCAGTAAGTTCTGTTATACCCGGTCCATCCGGGATCAGTTGCACCTGATGCAACGACACTTTTACCCACAAGCATTTTTTACAATTAAATTCACTGCCTTAGCTTGTAACTGAAACGTGTTTCCACACGCACCAGTTGATAGACAACATTTTAAAAATCAAAAGTAAATAAGCAGCAATTAGTGCTTACAGTGCTGTCAAACTCAAATTTAACAAATAGTTCCTGTTGACTTAACTGACAGTCTGAAAACTGAGTTTGTTGGGCTTATTCAATAAAAATGGCAGAAAAGTGTCTCTACAGTCACAAAACTAAAGCTGACAAAGATACAGTCCTGATAAACAGGACTACAGGGGTGAATGAAAGGGGCATACAAGATGAGTTAAAACACCAAGTCTAACCAGGTTTAGTTATAAAAATTTGCTATAAATACATTCAGTCCAGTATATATATATATTTTTTTAATTTTATATTATAATAAAGCCATCAAATCTGAGAAGAGGCCTAAAATATTTATGAATTTGTGAAACATCTACTTTCACAGACATTTCTAAAGATGCTGATGCACCTGCTATTTGATTTTAGAAACCTCGTTATACTAAATATTAATGGTCTTTATATAATTTGGAGCCATATGGGACGGAGAACTTAGAATTTTATTTTAATACTGGTTCATTTTTACACTCAGACTTGAATCAGTACAACTTAGAGCAGACAGGGTTCCTACAAGTTAAATTTAAGACTTTTTAATGCCAAGTGAATTTAAATTTAAGACCCATTTCATAATAAACACAAATGACAAAAAATAAAAACTGTGGCATTAAAATATTGCTAATAGACCAATTGTTTTTATCCATTTCTAAACTATAGCAGAAGCATTCTTAGCAGTCAGTTTTAAACTTAAATTTAATTTCAGGAAATCCTCTAACAAACCAAAATTTGAAGTTTTAGGGTCTTAACCCCAATTTGCTGTAGTTGAAACCTTAAAATGCCTGTGACATGTAAGAAAAGTTAATGCATTTTTGGAAAGAGAACATTATTAACATATTAGAGAACAAATTTCACGTTGCTCAGATGAACAGTTGAGATATTTGCATGTGAAATAACAGGAAGGGATGTCAAAGGGGAATATCTGCATGTAAATATTTAAAAATATATTTTTTACAAATTATTTTAATATTTGAGATGAATAACAATAATCATATTTACAATGTGTTAACATTTTTCAGACTTCTGAAAGATTAATTTAAGACATTTTAATGCTAATTAAGGCGTTATTTTTTGGATTGCTGAATTCAATGCAGGAACCCTGGCATACCGTGGTGATGGGGTAGATGGGGTTCATGATGGTGAAGAGGAGAACGTTGTTAACGCTCCTGGAGTCGTCAGAGTCTCCCGGCCTGGAAATCTTCTTACTGGTGGAATAGTTGATGAAGGCCGGGTGGCCGGCGATGTAGACTTGGTTGTCTGCGGCGTACGTGACGGCCGTGGATGACCCGTTCATGTCCTCGTACTCCACCAGAGCCTGGCGTTTGTTCGGCATCACAACCACATAACTGAAAACAAACAAACAAAAAGCACAGACATTCAGCTGACAAAAAAATATTTAAGAGCAGTGCTTTCCAGCAGAGGTCTATAAAGTACTTGAAAAAAATAACCAAGTAAAAGTACCTTAACAGAAAATGACTTTGGTAAATAAAAATGTCACTGATGAGAAAACTACTTAAAGTAAAAGTCATAAAACTGTTCACAAAAATTGGGAAAGTAGAAGTAAAAGTACTTCTTGAAGCTCTCTAACAAATAAACTTAAATTTACAGAATCAAACTGGCTCCACAAAACTAAGTTGAATAAATTGGTCAATTTCTTTAAAATAAAATATTTATACTGCCTCAAGCTTACTTTACTAGCTTACTGTAAACAGTTGATATGATTTAGTTGAGTAAATTCAATACTTAATTTTTATAGAGCACATAAACAACTCATTTCATGATGAGTTCAGACAGATTTAATTTATAACAAGTAACTAAGTGTTAAACGTTAAAGTAAAGAAATAAAAGTATCATTTTAGGTGTCAAAAGTAACTAAGTAAAAGTCATAAAGTATATAGTAACAAAGTTAATCTACTTAGTTACTATAAACCTCTGCTTTCCAGGTTATGAAATCTCTGTGAAAATAAACAAAATGCAATTTTAAAACAAAAGATGGTTATCTTTTAATACCTGATGGCTCCAAATTCCTGCAGGGCCTCCACAAGGTCAGCCTCCGTGACGCCATCCATCAGACCCCGGACATGAACCACCACCGAAGGAAGGGTCTTGTGTGGGTCTTCGTATCCCTACAAGAACAAATAAGTAAATAAATATTGATGCAATGCGTTTGGCTTACTGCCTAAGATTATAAAACAACAAACGTGCTCAGAGTTTAGTTTGTTCAGAAAGAGATGCTAACCCCGGGTTAGCTAGCAAAACGAGAAAAAAAAAATGGGGGGTCGATTAGCCACATCGTTTGTGCCTTTATTTCTCATTTAATCGTCAAAAATCTAGTATTTATTTGTCTATTACACGTTAATTTAAATTAAACAATGAAGCAAACGAATTTGCGCAAAGTAAATGAGCGCTATTGATTGATCCCATCTTAAAAAAAAAGGTCATCTCCTGTGTAAGAGTACCGTTAGCATCCAGCTAACGCAACCCGACACCGTTACCAGAACAAAGCCGGACTCGGACGAGGCCCGGCCGGGGGGGAAACCGCCCTCTTGACGAACTCATTCCGGTTGAAAGATTTGCACAAGTCTAGAGTAAATGCGTGAAACTAAAAATCCTTTGCGAAATGCATGGCGTCAAATTGTTTTAATCTAATTTAAAATTAGATGTTTTGTGGAACGACGTATTCATTTGATCCGGTGACCCGTGACGGCGTCGCGACACGTTTTTTTAAAGCTGCTTCAAATTAACCCAGTTCTGTCAAAGAGAACACGGACCGCATTTATCCCACAAGCGAAAAACCGTCCCGACCGACGTGCAACCGACTGACCGTGGCCATTCCGTCGGTTTTCAGTCGTTTCGATGCCCTGCCGTCTTCGCTGTGGTAACGGCTCGCTGCAGTAGCCATGTTGTCCCGGTTAAAAAGAACGGCGGTAGTGACGGTGAAGCGAAATGGACGGAAAATTCATGAAAAACTAGGCAGGCGTGACCACGCCCCTTTTAACGAAACTACGAGCCGTGATAGGCTCGCTTGGCTGTCAATCTGTCTGTGACACAGCTCTCAGCCAATAGGAAGGCAGATGGAGTCAGTCACTGAAACGTTCAGAGTTTAAAAACGAGGGCATCAAAGCAACGTTTTTAATGGCAAACTTTTCGCAAAAAAATACATCTTTATGGTAAATATATTCTTTTTTTGGGGGTCATATTGTTTATTAGTTTAATCATGGACATGGAAGCTAAAACACTAAAAGCAGCCAATTTGCTAAGAATTACATTAAATTAAACTTTTCTCTAATTGGAAGAGACTCACGTAGTCTGAAATCTGCAATTTACCATCAGCACTAAAGTGGTATCCAGAAATAATGATTTTAACTACATAAAATTGTAAAATATATTCTTCACCGTGACTTCTTGACTAAACATGACGACACCACAGGACAAGCTCATGGGTTGAAGAGGTTTATTCAAAAATTAAACTGCCATCATTTTTTCACCCAAGAACAGAAAAAAACAAAACAAAAAAACATTACAGTAGCTCCTGCAGGAATCAAACTTCAGCACTTGTTTTTATTTTAAAATCAGAGGAACAGAAAAACTAAAACAGGAGGGGTTAGTTCAGCTCTGCAACATGACTCGTGTCTGTAAAAATGAAGATGTAGCAGAAAAAAAAATGGAAGTTAAATTTAAATGCATGCAACAACTAAGTATTTTAATTAGTGTGGTTTAAAACTAAAAAATATATATTTTACAAATCAAGCATGAACTTGAAAGGCTGCAAATTTGTATTTACGGCCAATATTTTACACAAAGACAAATCTGACATTTGAACTGTTTTTTTTAGGTTATAAAATTTAGCTGCACTCATTGTTAGAACCTTATTTCTGCTAAAAGACAAAAAGCTTTAAATGTTTCGCACCGACCTCTGCTGGCAGCGTAAGAAACAATCCTCATTAACATTTCTGTGCTACGACTAAATAAAGACTTCAGTCCTGAAGGAGGGGAAAAAAACAAAACAAACCGCTGCTGCAGGGCTGTAAGAGCAGACAGAATGCAGGGGCTGGGGGGGATTTAGGAAAGTAGTTTGAGATGGGGGGGCTAACTCTTCATCTCAGTCATCAGCAGGTGTAGGGCTTCGGTTTGGACTTGCTGATCGGGAGCGACTGAAACAGAAACAGAGAGGAATTGGCGTGACACAAGGAAATGGAATAAAAACTATCAGAGTAAATAAATAAATTCCCTACAAATATACTAAATAATAAACACTGATGCTGATATTTATAAGCCCCAAATACTTGATTTAATGAATCAAAAAGGTCTTCAACATTATCTCTAACTGAAAACATAAGAACAAGTTAAGATTAAAACAGGAGATGAAGATTTCAGCCCATCGTTACTCAAAGTGTCTGTCTGTTTCCCACACATCCAGTCGAACAAACACTCTCACATCCAGCCGCACATCTGTACTCTGAGCATGCTTCTTTAGCAAACCTGCAACATGAGCTTGTCAGAGGAGGGGGGGTTTGTTTTTTTGTTACCTTTGCAGACAGCGGTAGAAACAACAAGTACAGAGAAGCGAAGGATCAAAGGACTGAAGGACGGATGACTACAACTCGAAGAGGCTCTTGAAGACTGATCTCTCGTCAGCTCTTTCTCTCACTTTCAGAAGCTAAGACAGAGGCTGAAGAACTCTGGCAGGGAGGTACTGGGCTTAAAAACCCCCTGATCTGTGCGGGGTCAGCCCTCTGGTAGATCTGAAGGCTGGCCGGGTGACTCTAGATGAACAACTGAATGTGTGTGCGGGCTGATCTCATCTGAGCGTGTGCGTCGGTCGAACAGACAGTCACTCATTCACTCTGGGGGGGAGGGGGGAGTCGGTCGGTAGGTCGACCTCTTTCTCGACGGCTGATCTCACGTCAGCGTTTAGTCACCCTCCCGCAGGACGTACACACCGCCAGCTGGCAGACCCTGGGCCTGGGATCAGCGGCGGTGTCTGTGCGGTGCTCAGCTCCCGCCACACGCTTTAAAGAAAATATGAAAAATAAACAAAAACTGCTGCAAAGAGGTTTACCGCAAAAATCACACCACTGGTGCTGCTTTTTTATCTAATGTGTTGATTTACCCAAATTCAGGATGAGCCAATTCAAGCTGAAGAAGAAAAAACATGTAAAACTCAACCTCTAACCTGAATAACTAAATATTTCTGTCAGCCTTTAGTTATCTACGTGGAGCAGGGCTGAGAGTAAATCTGATTAACAAACAGGCTGAACAGACATAGTGTTTGCTCTCTTTTCCAGGTCAAAATAAACCAATCAGGTCAGACCTCTTTTAAGTGATGTCATCAGTGTGTGTGCACAGGATGGAAGACAAACAGAGCCGTTAATGGATCAATTTACGCTGCGACCGCTCAGTTTAAAAGGCCCAGAAGACGAGCAACAAATACTGAATGAAGTGAGGATGTGAGGAAAAGGATGAACTAAGAGTGTAACGAGATCTCGTCGTACGAAATCTCGCGATATTAAAACTCCTGCGATCTCTCTCGTTGTGAGGTAACTGTTGTCTGGCTAACAGTGTTGGCAACTTAGCATCTTTGTCACCAGATCTAGTGACTTTTTAGACCCCTCTAGTGACAAATCTAGTGACTTTTCCCGGTGTTTTTGGAGACTTTTAGAAGCTTTGGTGATGCAGCTCTTTTCAAGCTCTTTTCTCCTCCTCTCTTCCACAAGCAGCGAGCCCCCCATGAGCCCCTCCCCCTTCCTAAAGCGGTCGAACCAGAGCAGAGATCTGATAGATGTTCATAAAGAAAAGAAATAATTACTTATTTTGTTTTATATTTATGTTTAGTTTTTGGAAGGTTTTATATGATGTTGGAAAGTCATGCATAGTTAAAGCTGTTCTAAAGTCTAACGAGAGGAAGCTATCAGTTGAGTTTGTAATAAAAAATGTTAAAACAGAATAAAAGTATTTTTACAGCATAAAATAGATCTTTAAAGTTTTCTTGAAACTAATATTAAAATCTTGTCTCGTGAGTTTTATGTATCGTTACAGCCCTATAGGACGACCGGTTTAAAACCATCTGTGAGGCTACAAAAGCCTCCAGGTGTTACGTCGTCTTCCAACATGGCGACTGGGCCGTGCACACACAGGAAGTGACATCACCAGGGGGGGAGCCAGGAAAAGAGAGCACCTCACATCTCCCTAACCCTCCCAGGTCTCTGAGTTTCACCTCACCCAGCCCGCTGCTGGCAAACAGCAGAACTCTGAAGAGGCTGAAGGCTCTCTGTCCGTCGGGTCGGGTTGGATCGGATCATCAGGCGGCGGCGGCAGCAGGACCACTCCCAGGTGGAAGCAGGAAGTCTACTCATCAGGTACTTCTGTTGTAAACATGACTGACCCTCATCTGGAACGCAGGACCTCTAAGATCTACGTTTGTTTACCTGAACCTCCCTGAAGGTTTTCCTACTGGTGATGTTCTATACATGTAAATCAATCAAACAACTGGCAGGACTAAGCTTTACATTTATTACACCGCCCGCACCCCTGCTTCAGTGAATAAAACAAACACCCAGACGGAGGGTTTACCTGGTCCGTTTGTGGTTGGCTGAGGGAGATCGAGAGCGGGACCGCGAGGCCGATCGTCCTCTGGGTGCAGAGCCGGACCGAGAGCGGGACCTGGAGCGACTTAACGGAGACAACACAGGATTTTACAGAACCGTTTATCATCAGATTTAATCTGTTCTTCTGTTAATCTGAGATCAGGAACATCTGGTTCAGGTTTCTCTTATCTCACTGTTAAAGAAAGTCATCAGACACAACAAGAGTCTCACTGAATTCTACACGTCAGCAACAAGTTAGAAAGAATCTGTCTTCTGTTTATTTTTGTTTTAAAAATGTAAAATTATCAACACAAACAAAAAGGGACTTTTTAGTCACAATAACTGTTAAACAGTTGAACTGAAAGTCGGAACATTTTTGTTCCTTTGAGGTAAAAATACAGTTTAAAGAAACCTGATCATCTGTAAACAGGGTTCCTACAGTTTAAAGCAAGCTAAAATCAGGAATTTTTTAAAAACAATAAACACAAATGAAAAAAAAAAAAAAAAAACTCAGCTGAATCCTTAAAAATAAATTTTAAGCAAACAAATCATTAAATCCAGGTTGGTTTTTTGTTGTTTCTCCTAGATTAGACTCAAACTGTCATGAAAAGTCCTTAAAAACTTTATTAAATCTGAATTATAAGGAGCTCTGACTCATTTGTTTTATATCAGAGTTCCTACAGTTTAAGGTAAGTTAAATTTAAGACCTTTTAAGACTTTTTAATGTCAAGTGAAATTAAATTTAAGACCTATTTCATAATAAACACTAATGACTAAAAAATTAGAACTGTCAGAAACTCATGAATCAAAGTATTTTTAGTTGAAGTATTTAAATATTGCTAATAGACCGATTGTTCTTATCAATTCTAACTATAGCAGAAACATTCTTAGTTAGTTTTAAACTTAATTTAATTTCTGGAAATCCTCTAACGAGGACCCACAGTGGGGTCTTAACCCCAGTTTGCTGTAGATGAAACCTTAAAGTGACATCAAGTTTTGTAATTATTTTAATATTTGAGAGGAATTACAATCATCCTACTTACAATGTTTAACATTTTTAAGACTTCTGAAAGATTGATTTAAGACATTTTAAGGCTAATTAAAGTTTTATTTTTGGATTGATGAATTCAATGCCTTTAAGACTTTAAGGATCTGCAGGAACTCTGTGTGAAAATGGTTGAAAAAGAAGTTTAAATTTGTCTTTGATAATAAAAACACCTGGTTTACACAGCATACCTTCTTGCAGGAGTCCTAGACTTGGACTTGGACCGGGCTTGGGAGCCAGACCTGACAGAGAGAGGAGAAAAACCAACAGATTGTTTAGATTGTTTCACTGCAGACGGAACAGAGACTAAACCTGACTTCAGACAAGAAGTAAAACCTCAGACTGACCTGCTTCTGCGTCTGGAGTAAGAGGGAGATCTGCGACGGCTCCTGAAAGAGGCATGAGAACAGTTTTTGTTTGAAAGAAAATTGAGTTAAACATTTACACCGTTTAATCTGTCAAAACCTCAAAACTTCAACAGTGGTTTGTGTAAACCTGGAAAAAACACAAAAAAAAGAGAGAAAAATGTCAACGTACCGGCTGTAGCTTCGGCTACGGCTGCGGGAGCGAGAGCGGTACCGGCGCCCGCGGGACCTGGACCTGGAGCGAGACCGCGAACGGGACCGAGATCTGAAAAGAAAAAAAAAAAGACAACAATGCGTCTTCTGTCCTCACATACGTTTTAAACCCACAGAGATCCTCCGCTCACCTGCTGCGGCGGCCTCCTCCTCCTCCTCCCCCCCCTCCTCCTCCGCCGCCGCCTCCTCCTCCTCCTCTCTTGCTGTAGCGGTAGCAGTCGTAGGCGTAGTGGCCCCGGTCCCCACACTGGTAGCACCGATCGTTGGGGTCAAACTGGCGGCGGCTGGGGCGCCCACGCCCCTTCCTGGAGAGGCCCGTCGACATCTCCACGCGAACGCGGGAGCCACACAGGATTCTGGGAAGTTTTTAAACCATTATTTCAACGTTTACAGCTAGTTTTAAAACTTACAGGAGAGAAAAGTTTGACTTACTTTCCATCCATGCCTTTAACAGCATCTTCTGCGTCTCGGGGGTCCTCAAACTCCACAAAGGCGAAGCCGGGGGGGTTCCTGGCCACCCAGACGGTCCTCAGCGGGCCGTAATAGCTGAACGCTCGCTCTAGCTCCCCCTTGGCGGCACCGTTGCCCAGGTCGCCAACATAGACTTTACAGTCGCCGACCCGAGACGAACTCCGGGACGATGAGTAGTAGGACATGTCTCCTTACCTGCATGAGAAGAAGAAAACTTATAGAACAAGAGAAAACTCACACGAGGGATGTCAGGAGGTTGTTGATAATTGTTACAAAAATGGGACTAAATATTTATTATTATAGTTATTAGAGCTCATGTTTGGTTGATTGGCCTTAAAAAGCTCAAATCTAAATAAATAAATTCATTTATTTTGTATGATTTGTTTCTTTAAACTCACCCCTTTACCACAATATATATTTTGTTTGTGGACTTTATAGAATCAATGTTTATTTATTAAAATTATTTTAAGTGATTTGACTCTTTTTGTTTTTGCAAACAAACCATCTCCAAAATAAAAAAACACACCCTCCTAATCTTTCAGGTCAGTGAACGCCTCATGGTTTTATTTATGCACAGGAATCCTTTAATGTGTCTTATTTAATAATTTATTTCTGAGTTTGTTGGATCAGCAGGTGCGCCATCTTCACCGGTGTTTTAAAGGGATTAAAAGACGATCTATTTAAAAATAACAAAGATTTGACTTTATTCTCTAACTCCTAACAGATCACCTGTGCCAGCTTTAGTCTCAGCTATAAAGGGTTTGTAATATTTAGAAAATGACGCAATGCAGACGGTGTTCGCGCTCAGAGCAGGACTCGGTGTTAGACCGAAAAAAGTACCCCTGAAATAAGAGGCACCCCGGTCACAGGAAGCATCATTTAATACAATGTTTCAGTACAAAAAACAAGCAAAAATAAAGCCTTTAGGGACACAGTTCTACAGAAACTCATAAAATACAGATTATACAACTCTTCTAGTTTTACTTTCATTTTGTTTACTATGAAGAACGCTTTCTAGTATTAGAGTGCCTTTACGCTCAGGGTACTATTTTCCAGCACAACACCGGCCATGTTCTCAAATGAAAGACATAAAAGAAAATACAAGCTAATGTTACGATAGAAATCTGGACAAATAAAGCGCATAACACAAAATCTAAACGCATCTAAAAACGATTAAATCCAGGAATTAGTCGAGGCCTTGTGTCATAAACAAAGGCGTTAGCACGCGTTAGCTAGTTGCTGTCCTTGCCCCCGCTTCCGCGACTAAAAATAAATATTACGTTTCTTAAATTCATCCACCTCAACCGGAACTTTAGAGTCGTGTTTAAAGAATCAAACAATAATTACCTTATTACACCGAAGTGTTTATTAGCCGATCACAGAAACGGTACTCGAGCTCCTTCATGTGCTTCCGTAACGGCTTTACTGCAGAAACGCTTCCGACCGACCCGCGTTGCTGCTGCAACGTCTTCTTCTTTACGACAGAGGCATCACCACCTTTACGGCACGTTAGCGTCACCTACTGGACTGGAGTGTGTAAAATAGACAGGGCGACATTTTGCTCGTTTGTTTTCTTTTAGAAAACGAATATCTATGTATTTTGCTAAATTTTTGAAATAAAACTCACACTAATAATTGTTTTTCCTTTCCTAAAATGGATTAAATAATGGAATTTTGATGTCAAACAGGATTTTTAATGATCTGCACTGTATTCATAGTCCTCCTCATATTGATTTTATTAATTGCTTCAAAATAAAACCTGTGATCTAACACTTTTTTCAATCATATTACTGTGAAAAATGAAGGATTTAGTGTCCTTATTGAAAATTAATTTACACTCTGTCCTCCAAGCCAGTCTTCAAATAAACATAATTACACTATTACACTTTCAACAAGTAATTTTCTATTCATTTCTATCAAACATCTGGTTTATTTACAAACTCTTTCATTTCTTCCACGTGCATTTTTAATTCTGTTTGATAAATAAAGACACATACACATGACACCTTTAAAATAAATAAACTATATTTAACTAAGGTCAACTTCACTTGATAAAGACCTTCTTTCAGTAACACGTTTACACCTCATGCCATGTTTTTTTTTTATAAACAAGTATTTTCTTTGCATTTCATACAAAAAACTTCAGTTAATTTATTAGAATATTGAATAAATGTTTCTATCACATGTTAGAATAAATCAGTCATAGTTTCCCTACAAAGATTCAGGCAGAGAGAAATTTTCATCACAGGAAACAATTTCACAGAAAGACACATTGAAGAGCAAGACCTGTGGGGAGGGGAGGGGCACAAACAGACACAAATATCACCTGTCAACAAACATACAAACAAACAAATAAAAAGGATGAGGTGGGGGAGGCTGCCTGGACACGACAAAGCAGGCTCTCCTGACAGACGTGTGATCCGGTTTCTGAACGCAGCCGTGTTTTTATTTACTTATTTATTTCTAAAGATGTCCATCACATGCTGCTAACAAGGGGATTCGTCATGCGTGTGCAGAGGAACACGGAAGGGGGAGGCAAACACAGACGCACACAGATGGGAGGCCGGGTGGGCGGGGGGGTCACATCTACAGCTACAGAACAGCAAAAGGCCGAAGAAGCCGATGGTTAGTACAGAAGTTTGTGGAAACGTGGAACATTGTTGGGGGCGTAGAGGACAGTCCTGTTCCTGGAGGCGGAGCCACATCCGCCCGGGTTCAATACTCCACGATCCAGCCGGCAATGTTCCACCGCTGTTCCACCGTGTAAACATGCTACTTTACAGTCCAACGCCTTCGCAAACGAGGACCGCACGAAGAAACGCACGGAGGGTGACGACAAACACTGCAGCTGAACAAAAAACCTGTTCCTGGATCGAGACCACTTCACTGTAAAAGTACTCATTACAAAAAAATCTACACAATACTCTCCTTTAACTTCACACAAGTGCTTTGTTTACGTTGAGCGCAGACCACAAATAAGAAAAAAACATACTTTTGATTTGCACTTCTGTAATGAGTACCTTTGAGTAAAAAAATAACTTTTTTCCTAAAGGAGCTTTTATTTGAGCTGTTAATAAAGAAGCAAAAAAACAAAAAATGTACAGAAGACTGAAACGGACAAATAAAAAAATATATGTCCAAATTTCTAAAATAAAAATATATCTATATGCCAAAATGTTTGAATAAATTCTTAAAACATGAATAATATTTTTACATTTTATAAAAATTGTTTATTTTAGACTCACTTCAATCAGAATTTCTTTTTAAAATCATTATTTTTTAAACAGGTAGGTTGTTATATTTACTTGAGTAACTTTTTGGAAAAAAATATTTTTCGGAGTACTTTAACAGGTGAGAAGGAGCCTATTTATTTGTGCTAGCATCGGAGAGGCTAGTGACTAGCATGGGTAAGCTAGCGTTAGCATTAGAGAGGTTAGCGACTAGCCTGGATAAACTGGTGTTAGCATTAGAGAAGCTAGCAACTAGCAAGGAAAAGCTGGCGCTAGCAGTTTATCCAACTAATCAACCATCCAACCATTTTTGTTAGGAAAGTTTTGTTTATTCAAAAAAGTTTGGGTCTAATAGTAGGTAAGCAGGCTAGGTATGCTAGCCGCTAGCCTCTCCAATGCTAATGCCAACTTATCCATGCTAGCTGCTAGCCTCTTCAATGCTAATGCCATTTTATCCATGCTAGTTGGTAACCTCTCTGATGCTAACTCCATTTTAGCCATGCAAGTTGCTAGCCTCTCCAATGCTAATGCCAACTTATTCATGCTAGCCGCTAGCCTCTTCAATGCTAATGCCATTTTATCCATGCTAGTCAGTAGCCTC
Organism: Anablepsoides rubrolineatus; assembly: GCA_031762495.1. Taxonomy (NCBI): domain Eukaryota; kingdom Metazoa; phylum Chordata; class Actinopteri; order Cyprinodontiformes; family Rivulidae; genus Anablepsoides; species Anablepsoides rubrolineatus. The sequence continues at coordinate 22,610,021 of JARVGW010000624.1, read as the reverse complement.
TCTGATGCTAACTCCATTTTATCCATGCAAGTTGCTAGCCTCTTCAATGCTAATGCCATTTTATCCATGCTAGTCGATAACCTCTCTGATGCTAACTCCATTTTATCCATGCTAGTTGCTAGCCTCTCTGTTGCTAGCGCAAATAAATAGTCTCTGTACTATATTTTTTAGTTTACTTTAATAATATTACTATGAAGTATCGCTAATTTTCCTTGAGTCAAAATATGTTGAAGTAGTGCTACTTTTAGTTGGGTATAACTTTGCCTGCCACCATAAAATGTGGGCAATAATGTCAGCATGCTCAGTCAACTGTTAGCAAAATATCTCATGAACCACTGAACACGTTTTAAGCTGTCCAGAGGAGCATGTTGAGGTGGAGGTTCTGGACATGTCCAACTGAGAGGACACCCTAGAAAGACCCGAGTCATTCTGGAGGGACTAGAAGTCTCTTAGCTGGTCTGGAAACGGTGAGACGAGATGACCAAACCTCCCTGATCAAGCTAAAGATAATGGATAAAAATAATTACATGTAAAAATATAACTTAGTATTTACATTTTGATCCATTTTAGTGGCATTTAAATAAAGTTTTTAAGTAAAAAAAATCATAATTTTGTCAGTTTCAGACTTCCGTACAGGTGAGCAGACAAACCTCAGTAAATCAGTGTTTCAGTTATTTTTACACAGTTCGAGCAGCTAAAGAGGAGTTCTGACTCTAAATCCTGATCGGAAATACAAAAAAGTTGACCTTGGCTTCATCTGCGAAGAAGAAAAAAAAATACAAAACTGTTTTCAGAAAGTTTACAAAGTTTTTGGGTAAAACGGATCAAAGAACGTTCGGCTCTTTTTACCCGACGTCCTCGAAGAATTGTTTAGAATTTGACTCTCATCAGGCAGTGAAATTACAAAATAAAAATAATTCAAGCTTCGACTCAAAGGTGTTTTAGTGTTTTTGTAAACGACGACGCTTCACATTGTTCACCACATTCACAGTGATGTTTTTGTGTTTCTGTTCCTGAAACCTGAACTCTGTGCAAACACACGAGCTCTGCATTTTTATGTTTTTTTTTACGGCTCAGGATTTATTTTTCAGCTTCCCGCTCTGGAGTTCCGTCCGTTGAGCAGCCAGTTTTATCTGTTGTCTTTTAAAATCTCTGCCACACCACCAGGTCTGGCAGCGACACGCCCTGCAGGGATGGATTTCATACCCTGAGGGTCAGTGTTTCCTGCGCTGCCACTGAAACATAACCTGCTGCCGACAGGAGAGCGACGAAGACGAGACAGACGAGTTCTTACAAACAGACTTCCTGTTAGAAAAAAAATAAATATAGATTTTCAGCTGATTTTGTGCTCAGAACATTGATTTTTTTTTTGTCATGGCTGATTAACCAGCAGAACCAGAATCATATTGCACAAAACTGAAGCAAATACAATAAGTTTACATTAAAGAAAGTGCAGCTGGGTGGTTTTTACAGCTCGAAGCTTCAATACTGGATCTGGATCTGGACCGGAGGGTTTTCCTTAAGGCATTTATTGTTCGCTGTGGACCAGAACCCTGCAGCCTTAAGGACCGGGTCCTGGAGGTTTTAAAAACGTCACCTCTGTAAACAAACACTGTTGTTTTGTTGCTGAAAGGACGGTCTCTGGGTCGCATGCGCACCACAAACACACAGAGGTGAGGTCCGACAGGACCGGTCCGGTCTCTGCGTCGTGCAGCAGGATTTAAACTCAGAAATGTTTTGGACCGGGTCTGGAGAAATGTCATTTACAGGCGGGTTCTGATCAGGTCTGAACATGGACCGACATGCAAAAATATGTCTTCAGTTTGAGCAGGAACGTGTCGGAGGGAACCAGAGGTTCTGCTGGACCGTCTGGAAAAACCTTCATCTTTTTAGTTATGATTTTTTTTGTAGCATCTTCTGATAATTGGAATCATGCCAAAATAAAAAAAAGCATCCAGTTTGAGATCATTAAATATTAAAATAATTGGTAAACAAACTAATTAATGATTCGTTTTCTCATAGTTTGACACCAAAAGTTGTCAGGAAGCAACAAAGATCCTAAGAAAATAAAATAAGCTGCAGTTAGCATCATAAGTTCTTTTAAACATGTTGTTGCATTTAAAACAGATTTTTTAGTTGTTTTGTAAGGAGCAGTATGACGGCCAAAATTAAAACTATTGCGCAACCCAACTAGCTTTTGTTGCATCCTTGTAGCAGGAGGTTATATCTACTCCTAAGCTAGTTATTGATCTGATTATTGACAGGCTGGCCTCGCTAACTGAGAGGTCCCTGCTGGCAAATGAGAAGGAGACTATTCATTTGTACTAGCATTAGAGAGGCTAGCGACTAGCATGGATAAGCTGGCGTTAGCATTGGAGTGGCTAGCAACTAGCATGGATAAGCTGGCATTAGCATTGGAGAGGCTAGCGACTAGCATGAATAAGCTGGCGTTAGCATTGGAGAGGCTAGCAACTAGCAAGGATAAGCTGGCGTTAGCATTGGAGAGGCTAGCAACTAGCAAGGATAAGCTGGCGCTAGCAGTTTATCCAACTATTCAAACATCAAACCTTTTTGTTGAGAAAGTTTTGTTTATTCAATAAAGTTTGTGTCTTATAAAGTAGGTAAGCAGTCTAGGCAAGCTAGCCGCTAGCCTCTTCAATGCTAATGCCAACTTATCCATGCTAGTCACTAGCCTGTCTGATGCTAGCACAAATAAATAGACTCCTTCTCATTTGCCAGCGCCAGACTCTCAGTTAGCGGGGCCAGCCTATTAATAATCAGATCAATAGCTGACTAATGAATAGATATATCCTCCTACTACAAGGATGTAGCAACCGCTAGTTGCAGTAGTCTTAATTTTGGCCCTCATATCAGTGCCATAGTTTTGTGGTCATTGATAGATTATTTTAATTTGACAGGGATCTTTGTTTGACTTGTTTCAAAATTTGAAACTACAATTTTTAAATCTCCTTCTATAATTTTGGATCATAAAATTAAAAGTTTAGCATTTTACTAACAAAACAAAACAAACAAAAAAGATGTGTGTGTGTGTGTTTTTTGCACGGACCTTTAACGCTGAAGACTGTGCTTGAATTTAAAAACATTAAACCTGTCAGTTTGTCTCTAGTTTTAACTGCCTTTGATCTGTTGGTTTCCTGACCCCGACGGCAGGATATGTACACGAGTTCTGATTATTTACAGCGCGAGTGGAGGCCCGCCCTCATCCTGTGGGTCAGAAACACGAATGAGAACCTCCAGCAGTAAACACATGTATGTAAACATTTTGACACAGTGCTCCTCTTCCTCGGCGTAAAAACACGAAGTTGTGAATTCAGACGGACGACTCTCCTTCTTTATAAATCACATGGATGGATGTTTTGTTGGTTCTGGACGCCCCCAGGCGGCTCAAAGTCCCGGTAAATGGACTGAGAGTTGAACTTTAGCCTGTGTGTGTGTCGCTGGGCGCCGTTCTTCCAGAACATTGGTTCCTTTTCTTTTTTTTAAAAGCCACTGATGTGGCAGTACGCCTCCAGACTGGAGAACAGGATGTAGAGGAACCAGAGGCCGAGGAACAGCAGGCTAGTTAGGAGGCGGGGCACTCTGGGACCGCCCAGCTCACCGCCAATGGAGGGCCGGCGCCTGAAGAGGAGCACCCCCATGCAGATGAAAGCAAAGATGGTGAAGAGAGTGACGGAGAACGCCAGCGACCCCGGGTCCACGTTGAACGTCTTCCCTTTGATCCTCCAGTAGACAGCCGCCACCGACCACGCCACGCCAATCCCCAGAAACACATTGACGGCGTTGCTGCCCGTGACGTTTCCGACGGACGCATCAGCGTGCTGGTCTTGGATGGCGGCCACTTTGCTGGCAAATGTATCTGCAGGAGGAAAAGGAGAAGAAATATAATTATTTACAACCTCAACTCTGAAATGAGCAAAATTGTAACAAGTAGCAAAACAGATGATAAAGCTAATATTAGCATGTAGGTGCTAAAAGTAACAAAACTGTTAAATGTTAACTCTCAGCAGCTTAAAGCTAAAAGTGGCAGAACTGTAAATAAAAGCTAAAATTAAACTATAATGCTGAAGCAGGTTTCATAAAAAATTGTTTTAAAGAAAAAGAAAAGATGAATGTTGATAAGACGTGTGTTTAAAAATATATATTTAAAAGTTGATAAACAGGGGTTAACTAAATGCTGACTCAGCATTCACACAGTTTTAATCTGTGCTCCCCTCCAACAGGTGAAGGAGGATGCTTTGCTCACCTGGAATCGAAGTTCCCAGAGCCACGAACACCACCGCGGTCACCGTGTCCCGCAGCCCCACCGTGCAGCCGAAGTGCGACGCCAAATCCCCGATGACGGCCGTGAGGAGGCCGATGGCGCTGATGGACACGCAGAAGCAGGCCCAGCCGTTCCAGTACTCTGTGGGCGGGACGCAGGCGAACAGAACCTTCCAGAAGACGGTGAGGAAATGCATCACGTAGTCGTAACATGACGGAAGGCGCTCCTCCCGTCCCTCCTCATCGTCATCACCGTTACCTGTTGGAGGTTCAGAGGAGATTCAAGGTCAGAAATTAAGACCTAGAGATTAACCTAAAGCTATATATATATATATATATATATATATATATATATATATATATATATCTATGGCTGTTTTTCTGATGGAAGCGTTGTGACTGGATGGAGTTTCGGCTGTTGTTTCGGCTGTTTTGCAGGAAGCGTCTCGCTGCGACAGCTGTTTGTTTGCAGGGCTCACCTGCTCTGACCGTCACCGCCTCCACAAATTGTTCCCTCCAGGAGTGCGTGCCGATCACCAGCGCCAGGTTGGTCTTCTTAATGAGCTTGTCGACGGTGCTCTGCCAATCAGAAAAAGAAAAACACTTCATCATCAGCAGCCAGCCGGACCGGAGAACAGGTGACGGAGGCGCTCAGGTGAGACTGCTGGAGCCACGCTGCACAGACTCATTAATCCTGCTCCCAGGCTTCAGGTGTGTGACCACTTTACTGTCTGAGTCCAGAGGAGAAATCTACATCTACAGCTTGTTTCAGCTACAAAAGATTCAAAACGGTCAGATCTGAATTATACTTCAACAAGTTGTTATTTTAGCTTATTCTATTACCAGTTTAGTGTTTTTCTACATTTAGCTTCTTTGCAAATTTGTGCCTTTAGATTTTAGCTGGACAATATGAGCTTTGTGTAGATTAACACATTTTAGCTTTTAACTTGGGATTGATACACTTAGCTTTTAGATTTAGATTTGTGAATTTTAGCTATTAGCTATAGTGTTGCTAATTTAGCTACATTTACCTTTTAGCAACAGCTTCTTATATTTATCTTTGATCTGAAGTTTTGATCATTTTTGCTTTTAACATTCATCCCTATTTTTTCTATTTAGCTTTTAGTTACTGTTTGGCTAATTGTAGCCTCTCTCTGGGTTTTCAACTTTTCACTTAGCTTATTTGTGAATTTCAGCTACTAGTTATAGTTTTGAAAATTGTAGTTTGAATTATGGCATTGTTTAATTTGTAGCTGTATTTATTTATTTGTCTTGCTACAATTTAGCCAATTCTAGCTTTTTGGTATAGTTTAGCACATCTTAGCTTTTAGTAGGGTTTTGATCATTTAGCTTTTAACTTCTGATTTGTGAATTTCAGCTGTAGTTTTAAAAATCATAATTTTAATTACAGCTTTTTTTAAACTGTAGCCAATATATTTTTATTTATTTACCATTTTGCTAATTTTACAACTTTTTTTTCCGTTTATTCACATTTTTTTTCGACTTGTCTTTTAGCTACCATTTAGCTTATTTCAGCTTCTGTTGCTTGCTTTTCATTGTTCAGTAACTTTCAGCTCCCAGCTGTGCAGAAAATATATTTTGTTCTCATGTAAATACTGTTTATGTCTTTATTTTGTGTAGCTCACTCTCCCATAAAAACTAAGCAGAAACGGTTCTGTGTAAAAACATTTTTGTCTAGTTTAAACAGATTCTTCGGCTGATACGTAAGCTGTAATGTTGCCAGCAGTTTCCTTTAAATCAGCTGAAGAAGCAGCAGAATGAGGGGATGTAAAGCAGTTTGATGGCTGCAGGGGGCAGACAGAGGCTCATATGGAGCAGTGTGTTTCTTTATGAATTCCTTCAGCTCTGAATCCAGACAAACTAACACAACTCCTTCTTTTTTAAAGCTTTTTAAACGTTTTAAACCCAGACTTCATTTATTTAACTTTTTATTTAACTCTAATAAAAAATGTTTTCGGAGAACTTTACGATGACGGACCTTGAACTCGTACGACTCCTCGATGACCACCTCCAGGCGACTGTGCTCCCCCAGGATGGGCTTCCCCATCTCGGCTATCCTGCGGGCCTCCTCTTCCTCAGCACTCATCTGCCCCTCTGCTCCATCTGTGAGGAGGAGGAGGAGGAAACAGACGACCAGAACGCTGATATTAAAACACACGTCACGTCTGTACGAGCTTCTTCTGCTTAATAATAGATGTTGAGTTTTACTGAGAGCTGCGCTGCATCGCTGTGCTTCGACGTGAATTTGAAACGTGCATCAGAGAAGATAATACAGGAGGATACTGTGTGTGTGTGTGTGTGTGTGTGTGTGTGTGTGTGTGTGTGTGTGAATGGGAGGTTTATTTACATTAACTTCAGGATTTCATTCACAAACACATCTGAAAATCTGCAGGATTAAACTCTTTCAAACAAATCAGATTCAGTTTTTAACGAGTTCTTTAGTTTAGACTGAACTGCTGCCGTAACATCAAACAGCATTTATTCCCATAAACAAACAAACAAACAAACAAACAAACACTCTGACATGTGTCTCCAGGTTGTTTTCAGGTGCTTCCTGCAGGGATCACCGCCTCCGCTTTGATAAGCGAGTGATCCAAAGCAGAATCACCTCCAGGACAAACTGGATCTTCTGATCAGTTTCTATTTATTTATTTATTTATTTATTTATTTTCTGCTTTGAATCTTTAAGCTTCGAGCTGCTCAGCTGAATCCTTAAAAAACATTTTTTATGCAAACAAATTGTTAAATTAAAAACATAACATACAAACATAAAAAAAATTAGGCTCCAATTAAAGCCAAGAGAGAAAACAAAAAGTCATTTAATAGAAAACAAGAAGCAAACTCTCAGAAATGTCTGCAAAAATCCAGAAGAGGCTGAGTTGTTTGTTAAGCAGCTGACTGAAGTGTTTTTACTCCCTGCAGCTGAATCAGTGCGACGGCCGAGAGAGCAAACAGAACGATGGAGAACTGAGTCATCATCTTCCTCTAGTTTTAGAGAAATCTCAGCAGCTCCTCTGATAATTGTACAATTAAGGTCAGTTTTAGATGATTAAATGTGAAACATCTCCGGGCTGTTGCTCAGAATAAATGTGACAGGAGCTTAAGAGCAGTTTTCATTATGTTTTGCTTTATGAAATACAAATTAATCTTCTAACTCGGAAATAATGAATCGATTAAGAACAGATAAATTGAATGAGGAAAGGACGTCCAGCTGGAAACAGACAGAAGAATCAGAGGGTCTTACCTTGGCTGAGCAGCAGAGCTGAAGACAAAAACAAGAAAAAAATCATTAAAAACTTTATAGAAGAGAAAAGTTTTATCTTCTTTAAACAAAATGCAGAAACAGACCTGAGATTCCTCTCTTCAGCCAGCGAGGCTCCTCCAGCACGATGAAGAAGTTTTCATGCTTTTCGTACTCCTCATCGTCGATGATCCTCACCTGCAGAGTCTGACTGCCAACACAAACAGAAAGTTACAGTCAGAACAGGATGATGCGGCGGGGGAGGGTCGCCCTCGTTAGCTGCTGGCTCTGATCAGAGTCGACTGAAGAACAGCAGGAATAAAAAGACTAATGGGAATGGAGAACAGGTGTGGGTGTGGCAGGAGCACACTGAGGTTTTCCATTAAAACATGAAACTAAACATTTAAAACATATAATGTCAGCAGCATACCAACACTCAGGAATGACTTTTAAATGACATCATCATTGCTCAGAGGCTTTGATCCATTTTTCAGGAAACATTTATAGAAATGGAGAATCGTGAAGGTTTTTAACTCTGTGGAACAAAAATAAACACTGGAGATTCAAACATTTAATTTAATGATAATATTCCACCAGTTTCATCAAACTGTCCCTAATTATCTGACAGCAAACTGCAGATTAAACAGAGGAGTAGTCTAAAATCAACCCTCTGATGAGAATCACATTAATTAGTGAAACGTGATAAGATCTGCCTCCCACAGTGTTTCAGACTGCTCTTTAAAACAGACAGATTATCCATCAAAGAGGGTTTTCTTCATTTCCACACATGAGTGAGACGATGCTCTACAATGAGGATTAGGGCCAAATAACAAAAATAAATAAATAACTATTTCCTGAGTTCTGACTTTAATCTCAAAATCCTAACTTTTCCCTAATTATGAGAAAAAGTCAGATGTTCCTTTTTTTGCCTCTCAGAAGATTGATTGATTCTAACTTTTTCTGGGATTAAAGTCAGAATTTTGACTTTTCCATAATTCTGGGGGAAAAAAATCAAAATTCTTTTTTAAATCAGAATTAGGAGATTAAACTCAGAATTCTAACTTTTTTTTCTCAAAATGCAGGGTATAAAGTCAGAATTCTGACTTTTTTAAAATTTGGGGATTAAATTAAGAATTTTGACTTTTCACTAATTCTGGGGAAAAAAATCTAAAAATTTTTTAATCAGAATTCTGAAATTAAAGTCAGAGTTCTAACTTTTTCACAAAATTCTGGTCTTAAAGTCAGAATTTAGATTTTTCCATAATTCTGAAAAAAAATAAATCTAAATTCTCTTTTTTCTCAGGATTAAGTGATTAAACTCAGAATTCGAACTTTTTTTCTCAAAATCCAGGGAGTCAGTATTCTGACTTATTTTTTTAATTCAGGGATTAAAGTCACAATTTTGACTTTTCACTAATTCTGAGAAAAAAAATCTAAATTCTTCGTTGTTTCTAATAATGAGATTAAAGTAAAAACTCTAACTTTTTCTCAAAATTCTGGGATTAAAGTCAGAATTCTGACTTTTCCCTATATTTGAGGAAAATGTCAGAATTCTCTTCTTTTTACTCAAAATTCTTTTTTTTTTTTTTCAGTGGCCCTAATCCTCGTTTGTGCTGCTCAGATCAGCTCCAGCAGAAACGTTTAGCTTCCTAAGCCCACTGTTAAGAGGTGACGGTGTCTGGACTCACGTGGTCTGGTCGTTGGTGAACTCCAGCTCCCCCCGCGCCTCCTCGTAGTCCTCGCCCGCCTTGGCGGTGCCGCACTCCGTGTGGTACGGCAGGATGACGGTGCCGCGGGCGCCGGAGTTGCGCACCACTGTCACCTCCATGGTGCCCACGCTCTCGCTCACGCGCACCATGCGCTCGCTGAACGTGAAGATGCCGGCGTGGTCGTCGTCCAGGATGGTCACCGTGGCCACCAGGGGCTCGACCAGGCGGGCCTTGGGGGCAGCGCCCGCCTCGTCGCTCTCGAACATCCCCTCGGCGTCGCCGATCCGCAGGTTGAGCAGACGGACGAAGAAGTGCTCGTCTTCTTCAAATATGTCGTCGTCAATTATCCCGACCTGCAGACAGACGGAGGCAGAATGTGAAGAAGATAGCCAAAAAGGTAGCTTAGCTATTAGCTGTTAGCGATTAGCATAACTGTGCTCACCACTGGTCAACTTTGTTGTTTACCTTATAAAAAGGGAGTAGTCACAACATTAACTAAATCATAACTGATGATTCTTCATATAAGATCTACACAATGTCTCTCCTGATTTATTCTTTATTTCAAATAAATGTTTTTATAATTAATATAATTAATGTTTCTCTGTGAGCAATGAGCCGATCTGCAGATCTTCGTTCAGTCTAACGAGAAGCAACAGATAACTTATTCTCCACTCATCAGAACTCTGCTGGAGGCAAGTTGTTCAATTTATGATGGAGACATTAAATGCATTCAGGAATTCAATTAGAGCTCTTTAGTCACACTTGAGAAGTGTTCTGGCTTAATAATGTGAATAAAACAGACTCCCACTTGTTTTGATGTTAAACATTATGTTACAGCGCAGTAATATAATAAACACGGGGCAATTTAAAAATAAACTGAAGCAGAAACAAGGAAATATTGTCATGTAGAAATAAAAAATTAAAAAGCATTATATTAGAGACAAATTAAAGAGTTAAAACTGTTTAGGTGGTGTTACTGGTGTCATATTTTATTCTGAAAGCTTCAGGTTTGGATTATTTGAACCCAGGAAATACAGACTTGAACACAAGAAACTTGAGTTGAATTAAACTAAATAAAGTTTAATCATCAAAAACAAAGGACTGGTTGCAGCACATGAAGGAGAACCATAATGGTGCGTTCACACCGAACGCGTTTTGAGCGGCAGGAGCGGCCGGTTTACATGCAAAGTATATGGCGGACGCGCCTCCAGGGGT
>JARVGW010000624.1:22530464-22544001 GCA_031762495.1 Anablepsoides rubrolineatus | reverse complement strand
GAACATAGGTACTGAGGAACATAGGTACTGAGGAACATAGGTACTGAGGAACATAGGTATTGGGGAACTTAGGTGCTGAGGAGCATAAGTACTGGGGAACATAGCTACTGAGGAACATAGCTACTGAAGAACATAGGTACAGAGGAACATAGGTACAGAGGAACATAGGTACAGAAGAACATAGGTACTGAGGAACATAGGTATTGGGGAACTTAGATACTGAGGAACATAGGTATTGGGGAACTTAGGTGCTGAGGAACATAGGTATTGGGGAACTTAGGTGCTGAGGAACATAGGTATTGGGGAACTTAGGTGCTGAGGAACATAGGTACTGTGGAACATAGGTGCTGAGGAACATAGGTACTGTGGAACATAGGTACTGGGGAACATAGCTACTGAGGAACATAGCTACTGTGGAACATAGGTATTGGGGAACTTAGATACTGAGGAACATAGGTACTGGGGAACATAGGTACTGAGGAACATAGGTATTGGGGAACTTAGATACTGAGGAACATAGGTATTGGGGAACTTAGGTGCTGAGGAACATAGGTACTGGGGAACAAAGGTACTGAGGAACATAGGTATTGGGGAACTTAGATACTGAGGAACATAGGTATTGGGGAAATTAGGGGCTGAGGAACATAGGTACTGGGGAACATACGTATTGAGGAACAAAAATAATGGGGAACTTAGGTACTGAGGAACATAGGTACTAAGGATCAAAGGTATTTGGGAACTTCAGAACTTAGGTACTAAATAAGATGGGTACTGGGGAACATATGGGTAACTGGAGAACATGTGTACTGGATAACATATACTGGAGAACATGTGTACTGGGGACATAGGTACTAAGGGGTCATATTTATGGAGCTGTTTGTCTTTCTCTACAAACTGACTCACATAAATACATTCAAACCAAGAAGCTTTTGGTGAACTTGGTTCTAAAGATAATTTTATCAAGTTAAAGTAAATCTTCTGCTAACACGGCTGCTGTTGTATCCAAAGTTTTATAGTTTACAGCCAACATTTGTAATTGTTTTCTACAAATTATTAAAATACAAATGTTGTCCTGTTTGATTATTAAATGATCTAAAGATTTATTTTCTTTGACCCATTTGTTTGTTGGCTGTCTTTAAAACACAGGAGCAAAAAACAGGACTTAAAATAGCTCCCTTCAAATATTTTCTTTGAAATACCAACAATAAAAAAAACTCCCCTGCTTTGTAGCCAAAGTTGAGCTTCCTCTAAATTTAGCTGCGAGTTTTCAAAGAATAAGCAGCTCACGGATGGACTGAGGCAGATGAGAAGAGTGGAAACATCTGGGGACAGGTGAGAGTGGGCGGAGCTTGATCTGAAGAACCAGAAACTGACTGAGAAGAGGCTGAAGGTGCAGAAAAACGTCGATAAATGATAAAAAAATAAATAAAGTAAATAAAAAATCGACATTTTATGGTAGATTTACTTAAAATTTTTAAATTAGATTAAATTTTGTGAAGAGAATGTAAGTTTACAAATTCAAAAACTACTGACTCATATAATCATATTTTTGACTCGTATAAATTGTTTCTGCCAATAAACACACCGATAAAAATGCAATAAGAGGGCCCCACTTCAGTTAAAGACTACAGGTGAACTGAAGCCGTAATAAAAGTTTGAGTGGTGGAGGAACCAGAGGACGGTTGTGTGTTCTTCACAGCAGGTGACCTTGTGTTAATGGCTGTGAAATGGAGCTCTCTGCCTCCAGCTCCTCATCATGTCTGCGTGATGAGCTGCAAACACTCGGCCCTCCGTTCAGTCGCCCGTTATAATTACAGCCACGGTGCTCCCTCGTCTCTTGTCACACGTTCCCTTCGTTCCTGCGAATCCCATTCCTCCTCCTTCCATCTTCCCCTTCGTCCTCTCATTTCAGAGACGCCATCGCCGCCGCTTGATATTTTCATTTCTTCCCCCCCTTCATGGTCCATTTACGCCCTGTTGGCTGCAGCCACCATAAAGGGACGTTCAGGTGTTAAAACAAACCTGAGGAGCAGGCAGAAAATAAAGATCCTGTTTCTGATTAAAGGAGAGTTTTTAGAGATTTCCATTTGGGTGTCTGGATTCGATCACAGATGTAACGATAAACAATAAATCAATTAATTGTACGCTAAATTAAAATGAGAATGTTTCATTTCTCCCTCTTTTCTACTCCTTAGCGTAGAGAGGAAAGTTGTTTTTTTCTTTTTCCACTATGTGAACTTTATTGTAAACCGTGGGGTTATATTGTATTAGTTCAAACTGGTGTCCGACAATAGTTTATCGTTTATCACAATAATTTATGAGACGATTTATCGTTTAGTAAAATTTGTTATCGTGACAGGTCTAATCACAGAGCAACAAAAAGCTTCATGTGGAGATGAACGCACAGCTTTTTAACTTTTTAGCAGTTTCTACAACCAGGAACCTCAGTAACGATACCATGTAAGCACAGGGCTTTTATCGCCAATACAGATAGTTTATTTTAACTTGAAACGTCACGTTCACAGAATAATTTAGTGATTTTAACTTTAGTTAGTCGCATATGATGAAAAACAATATGACAAAAAACACCTTCCACTGAACGTGAGCCCAACAAACAGGAGGGGTTCTGATAATAATTCACTCTAAATGTTTTGGACGCTACTGACTTAACTTTTCACTTTCTTTGTGAAAAATACAGAACAGTGCAAATAAAGTGTAAAAGCATCTGTATTGAAACGATGAAGCTCATCTGCAGCACTAACAGAGGTGAAACAAATGAGACAAAACATTTCTCCTGGATTCTGCTAACATAATGTCTGAAAAAAAGGTCAAATATTGTAAAATCAGCTGATGCAGTCATGATCTGTGTTTATTTTTTAAAATGAAGTTTGTTTGTTTGTTGTGTTTACTTTATGTTGATTGTTTTATTGCCTCCCTGTGTTTTCCTCTCAGCTCTTGCCCCGCCCACTCTCACCTGTACCCAGTTTGCCCAGGTGTGTTCATTTCACTTCATATCACCTCTTAGCTTTCCCTCCAAGCGTGTCGTGTTGCTTTTATTTCACTAAGGGCGATGTTCCGTTTATTTATTTAAACTGGAGCCAGCCTACAGGAAAGATTGTTATTTTTCCAGCTTCAACTTCCAGGTTCCTGTTAGAGGTCTACATATTTGCTGTTGTGCCCAGATCGCTCTTCTTTTCCTGCTTTATACCTGCTGGTAACGCTAACGTTCTGTTTCCTCATCGACACACAAAAAAAAGTGTGATTTCCATTTAAAGAGAGTCTGTTTTTCCTTGGTGTAAGCCTCGTTTTATGATTCTGAAAGTCCTCAAACATGATGGAGGACAGAGAATGTCAGGAAACAAACATAATCAGGATTAACTGTGATCAGTTACCGTGGAGGAAGAACTCCGGTTTCCCTGAACAATCTCTGGAGATTAACAAATCTACTTAGCTTTATTGACATTTTAAGAACAGGCTTGTAAACCTTCCAACGGTTCTGTTTTGTGGCGAAAGAGAATCAGCTGTTTGGTTCTTCAGTCCACTCATTAGAAAGAAAAAAAAGAGCAGAGCAGCAGGATCTAAGTTTTCATTTTAGCATTTAGACGTGATAAATGTGCTTTTGGCTTCACGGCTTTCCATCTGATCGTCAAAGTCAGAGTTTGGTGTGAGATGAGATGGTTGGAGTTGTGATTGTGACACTAAAAAGAGCAGCGAAAACAACAATAAGACATTATCAGGAAGAGCAGCCAGGCAGGCAGGCGGTCAGATAAGAGACAGACCTCCAACATGACTAGCATAACAGAAGAAAACAACAATGACTCCTGCTGTCACACAGACAGATATCACTTTCTGAAGTATTAAAGAGATTGCAGATATCTTAAAGGAAGCAGCAGGCTGTGAGCAGGTGGTGGAGGAGATTAAACAGAAAATACATTTTAATAAAGGCTGAAACCATCAGCTAAAGGTTTAGAAGATTAATATTTGTCTTTAGCTCTAAATACAGGTGTCAGACCACCTTTTTAATAAAAATGTTTAATTTTCACAGGATTTTGGACCCACTGTGGTCACTAGATGCTCTAACCAATAACAGTTTGAGCTTCGTTTGATTTTACAACCATAACTCTTTTATGGGTTCAAAAATATTTATTCTTTACTCCGACACTCTCCCTTTTATAAAGTTGTGTAATTACTGCTAATCATTAACTAATGGTTCTAAAGTCAAAAAACATCATATTTGATTATTATAAATTCCTGGACACGTCTGCTTTAAATAGTAAAAAAAAATCACATCAGTTAGATCCATTTTTAACAGTTTTTGTGACTAAACCTGCTTTTATCTTTTATTTATTTATGTAAACAAATAAAACCACATCTACAAAACATCCCAGCAGTATAAAGTTTTATATTTGGACTCAGAGTTCTGACCTCAACTCCTAAAAAGCCTGGTGGAGCAGAAGATGTTTTTTATGTTTTTAACATTAATCCTAGAGTAATAATCCAGAGGAGGCAGAAACATAATCTGTCTTTTTGTTCTAAATGATAAAACTGTTGGATCAGGAGAAAAACAACAGACTCCACTGAGATTAACGCTCCAGCTCTCAGATTTAAGAGCACGATCCCGATCCTCTGCAAAATTTAACAGGTTCTTCCTGCTAAACTGTTGCTTTTTACAGAGTTTTAGAAAAACACCTCTGAAGAAGACTCCGACGTCTTCTTCTGCTCGAAGCTGACACCTTATATAACACTCACCATGTCAGCAACAAAGATTTACTAACATATGGCGACACAAAAAACTTTTCACAGAAACGCTAATTCAGTGATTTTTATGCACAGATTGTCTTTAAGCTCCTTACAGCCCTGCTGGCAGATCTGACCGCAGGCAGCTCTGAAAGGATGTATATTTTACAGAATTGTTTGTGCTTCTGTGTTCTCTGCAGCAATGTTAGAAATAAATAATCGGAGAAAAAGCAGAAACAATGGAAGGTAAGCAGCTCCAGCCCCACGATTTCATCCTACAAGACCGAGCCACGCAGAGCAAATGTTAATCCAGCAATAAGAAGATCAAACTGGGATTACACCTGTAAATTAATCCCGCCAATAAAAGCGAGAACAATCTCCCAGCTGCAACATCTGCTTCTTTCAAAACGCAAGAAAAAAAAACATAAAAAAACCTCTAAAAACTGTTTGCAAAAGAAGGATGAACTGTCCATGTAGAAAGCCTTCAAAAATATCCTGAAATATGTTATAATTAAAGTCAAGCATTAAAAAAAACTGCTTATTTTTTATGTGACGAGGAAAAGAAGAGGACAGCTGGTGCCTGGCTCTGCGAGGACCTGTGGGGTGCGTTCATACGTGTTCACGTGTTCTGTGTGATGTTTGGAAGCATGACGCCCGCCTCAGCGGGGGAGCTGCTGCTTTACGCTCGTCCCTCAGATACCGAGTTAACGAGAAACAAACTGTCAGGTGAAAATAATTCACGTGTTTCTGTATCCATAATGGAACCATCAATTATTTATCTGACATGAAAAGCTTTCAGAACAGAGATCTGTAAACGCCTCGCAGTGAAGTTAAAAAACGCTGATAATAAAGTAAATTACAGGTTTCTGCCTGAGCCTGGCGTCACGTTCATCCCTCAAAATCAGGAGGATAAATGCTCAAGAGGATGTTTTTACATCCTGTCCATCAAACGCTGAGGTAAAGTGGAGAACAGCTTGAGGGTGGAGGATGTGAGAAAAGAGAAAGAAGAGGAGGACGAGGAAGGAATGACTAAACAGATTATGTTTCTGTCAGTCAACAGAGAGATTCTACATCAGAGATGGTTTAATTGTTTTTCTTTTCATTGTCTGTTTAAAAAGAGGGAAAACACTAAACTTTGCCGCTCTGTTTATAAAAAATAACTAAACCATGACACAAAGTCACGAATAAAGTTCATGTTTTCTACAATAAACTCAGGTTTAAAGGATAACTATCAAAAATATCCAAATTAGGACTCAAACTTCTGCCTCAGAGGTTTAACAAAAAAGTAAAAGAAGACCAGGTTTGCACTTTTTATCCGTGGTGCAAAAGATTTCATATAAAATGAACTGCCCACACAGGACCAGTAAAGTCCAGAACACCTCGGATCAGAGCCACGGACCCGACAGGCGGGAGAGTCGAGTGGGAAACAAAGATTAAACGATGAATAAAAGAAAAATATTAAGAGAATAAAGAGTCGAGGTGGAATAAGAGAGGAGGAGGATGAGATGAAGAACAATGAAAAATGTGAGAGACACTAATGAGAAGGTGAATAAAGAGAAAAGATGGAGCTGCAGTGAACAACTCGCTCGCTGTGAGTTCACCTCAGAGGTTTGACATCCTCTGGAGTCCTAAAGCCGAACCACAGAGAAACCACAGAACCGAACCGGACCTCTGGGGACCGGTTCTGTCGGTTCATCATCATGTAAAGCTGAGCCAGATCCAGAACGCAGGGAATACACTGGGCCTCAATAAAAAATTTAAACTGGGCGGAGCCTCTTTAGGTGGAAACACTCACAGGAGACATTTTAAGGGACTAAAACATGTTTGTTTTTTTTTAAATATCACAAATCTCTGCAGGAAAACAACTTCAGGTTGAATAAATCTGCTTGCTGTGGGACAGATGTGGGTCACAGCTGCTCAGAAACCCTGCAGATTTGTATATGTTTGAGATTTAAAAGATAAAAGCAGAAGTTTTCAGATAGTATCACAAACAGTGCATCATCTAATCACAGAAATGTTTCATGATGTAGCTCCATAAATGATGTATCAGATTAAAGACATGATGCTGATTTTTCCTGACAGGGAAGTTAGAAATAATAACCGATCTTTGCCCTGGCCTCTATAAAGGCTGGTTGAGTGTGGGGGCAGCGATGAGAGCTGCAGGGACCCTCGGGGTAAATAAAGGTTAAAGGAGGAAACGAGGAACTGAAAGCTGAGACACATAACCCATCAGCTAATATCAGGGTTCACACAGGTTTCCGTGAGATAGATTTAAGACCTTTTAAAATCTTTTAAGACCATTATAAATGACATTTAAGACCAAAATTTTAACATAGAAACCTTTTTTAGCAAACTAAGCACTTCATAAAGACAGATCGTGTCAACCTCTAATTAGAGCGCTTTACTCTATTTATTTATGCAGCCAACGCTTCTCGGAAATGATTGAAAATAAATAAATTAAGATTTGACAAAATTAAATTTAAGACCTTGGATGAAAATCTGGGCGTTTTTGTGACTTTTTAAGGCCTAAATTTTTGATTTTCAAATTTTAGACTTATTTAGACTTTTTAAGACCCTGCATGAACCATGCAATATATGAAATAAATCAGTCAGAGTGCAAAGAGAAGCAACTGAGCCTGAAACATCAGCCTCTTCATCACTGCTGACATCCCATAATATCTCCACGGTGTTAAATATGCAACATCTGGCTCTGCTGCTGAAGCCTGGTGCAGAAAGAAAAAAAAAAACAAGGGAAGCCCCAGAAAAGCTGCCGAGACACATTGAGGACAAGCCCAAGGAAGCCCCCCCCCCCCCCCCTCTGCAGGAGGATCCCCCCCCCCTTCACTGCAGTCCAGGTCCTCATTAAAACTACAGTCACACTTCATGAGTCCCTCTGGACCCTGCAAGATCTGCTCCAGAACCGAACAGAACAGCTCAGATCACCAGTCTTCTCTTGTTTTTGCATTTGGACCGATAAAAACTGAAAAAACGATGCGTTTTTATTGGGAGGAACAATCTAACATGGATGATGCGGGTAATGGAGGGGAGGAGGAGACGGGTTTAATGAGACCTCCTCCGGGGAAGCCTCCGCTGCGTCAAGCCGCACAGAGGCACGAGGAAACCGGGAAATGCGCAGTGTTGTTTGCAGGAAACACAGAAAACAAGAAGTGGTTCTGAAAGCAGGAGCGTCTCCTTCGGCCTCTCTGTCACCACGTGTAGTCCTGCGGGCTTGACGAGGACCCGGGTTTAGATCTGGGGCCACGGGGGGCGCTCATTAAACCCGGACCCACTTTGGAGCCGAGGCTTTAACGCGCGCAGAATCCCTGCAGCCCATTTAGGATTTCACTCACGCGCCTTAAACTTCCCCAGAGCAGCAGGAGGAAGAGGAGGAAGAGCTTGAAATAAAACAAAAATAAAACCAGAGATGCTGAGAAACAATCTGACCAATGAGAGAGACCCGGTCCTGGTTCTGCTCCACATGGTCCGACCCGCCCGCGTGGAGCCGAGCGCACACGCTGCGCAAAGAGAACCAAAAACTAAAGAAGCTCCTTACCTTCTGTTGTTCTAGAGCCGATCCGGACCCCGAGCGCCGAGCATGCTCTGGTTCTGAAGAAGAGGAGGATGAGGAGGAAGAGTCCCCACTGCTCGGCTCGCTGTGTGTGTTTCAGCCCAGCAGCAACACACACACAGAGGTGGGCGGGGTGAGGAGGAGCTGTCCTCGGGGGCGCGGATGGATGGATGGAGTCAGGATCCGAGCATTGATGGAGAGGAGGAAAGAAGAGGAGATGAAAGTCAACATGAACAACAAAATAAAGAAAAACAAAGTAAAGAGAAGGATGATTAAAAAAGATGAACTAAGAAAATAATAAGAAATTTCTGATGAGCTGAAGTTTACTGAAGAAGCTGAAACTTAAGCTAAAACTAGGAGAAAAGAAGCTAAAAAGAGCAGAAAAAAAAGCTTAAAGGAGCAAAACGAAATGAAAAAAAGAATAAATAAAATGATTATGTAAACCTAACACTAGCAAAATGCAAACTAAAAGTATAGCAAAATCAAAAAAGTTCAAAAAGGTAAATAAAAGGAATAATGCTTGCTAAAAGTAGTAAAATGATAACATAAAGCTTAAAGTAACAAAATGCTAGAAAAAAGAAGCTAAACTTAGCAAGAGCAAACGAAAAGTTGCAAAATGCCAGGTTTAAAAATATCAAAATAATAATATGAAGCTAAAAGTAACTAAATGCAAGAAAATTAGCTAAACGTAGCAAAGTGCTAATTAAACGAAGGAAACCACTAGCTGAAAGCAGCAAAATGCCAGTTTTAAAAACAGCAAAAAAAAACAAAAAAGGTAACAAAAAATATTTTTAAAAAAAAACTCTAGCTAAATGAAGCACAATGCAAATGAAAGTAGCCAAATGTTATCTAACAGAAGCAAAAGGCTTGTCTTATGTATTGAGTCAGATTAGCTAAAAATAAAGGTAACATAATGCTTGCTATAAATAGCAAAATAATAACATAAAGCTAAAAGTAACAAAATACTAGAAAAAATTAGCTAAACATAGCAAAGTGCTAGCTTTAAAATATCAAAATAATAAGCTAAAAGTAACAAAATACTTGAAAAAAGTGGATAAACATAGTAAAACTAAAACTTAAAAAAGCTTTACAAAATAGCAAAATATAAACATAAAGCTAAAATTAACAAAATACACTAAAATAGCAAAGTGCAAACTAAAAGTAGCCGAGTAGCTAAAAATAGCAAAAGACTTGTCTAACAGTGAGTCAGTGAGTAAAAGGTTAGCTAAAAGCAATAAAAGTTAATGCTGTTATGTTAGCTAAATAAAGTAAAACAATATTAGCAGAATTGGCATTAGCAGTGTTAGCATCAGAAGAATTGGTGTCAGAAGATTGTGAAATGTGGGAAGAATAATAGAAACAGGATCAGTAAAGCCTGAATATAATTAATAATGTAGAAAAAAAAGAAGAAATTAACGTAAAGGGGCGGAACACAAGAAAGAGAAGCTGATTGATGAGAAAAATGTGTTCAGGAAATTAAAACAGGAGATTAAAGCGAAGAGAAGAATGGTGTAAAGGGATTAATGTGGAGAGAAGAGAAAGAGGTCATAAAAAGAAAGAGAAGAAATGATCAAATATTTGGATATTAGCAGGTTCCTCAGCTACATTATCTCAGGTAATCCAATAACTGCGGTGCAGCAGGAGCCTGAGGGAGAACAGAGGAGGAGGAGGCATCAGTCAGAGCTTCCAGCAGAACCAATTACTTAAACACTGGGCCACATTTCAGGCTCCTGCTGACCAAGCAGGCCAGAAACAGTCAATCAGTTCAATCCTCCTGAGCCCGTCCAGAGCAGTCGATCAGGGTTTAATACACCTCCTCTGCAGAAATATACTCACTTCTTGTTCCTCTCCTCTTGTAATTCATCATGTTTGCTTATTTCTTTAATGACGCTCTGAAGTGGCTTTGGCTTGCTCTCACTCTATAAACACTTTTAATGTATTCCTGCATTCTGATGCAGCTGTTTTCAAACAGATTCTCTTCTGATGAGAAGTTAACAGTGGATTATAATCTCCTCTGTCGTGTTAGGGAAGTCTGAGTTCCCCAAAGACCCATTGGAGCTGTTGTTGGGATGCTCTGGGTAATTGGTTCTGGTTCGGTTCAATAAACCCCAGAGCTTTTCCAGCTTTCTGACGAGTGGGAATGATCTGTTTCAGGCTGCAGCCGGAGCTGTCACTGTGTAACCTGGTGTTGGACCCATGAGACGAGGGGAACCATCGTGGGTAAACGAGACCTACAGACCCTGAAAACCCCTGTGGAGTCCCACTTATGGCCTTTTTCTATGGACTTGACTCAGTTCAGAGTCTTTCCATCAAGTGGTTTCATCAGCTTCTTAACTGAAGTTTAAGGATGTCAGGTTTTAGTCTCTTCTTCTTTAGTTGGTGATAAATCCGACCAGTTTTCAGTAACGTCAGAAGGCTTGGGGTTTGTAGGAGCAGTCTCGTCTAACCTTGCAGAACCTTCTTCCCCAGAAGAAAGGAGAAAACTGAAGGTTTTACCGCGGTGGACTGGAGACCATTAAACTCATGTCTCATTATTGAATTTCCTGTCAGGCACTTAGCTGCTGGGTATATTTATTTATTTTGCTCTTGTTGTTTATTATGTTTGTTACTTTGAGTCTGTCTGAAAGAACCATTCTGACTGATCAAACAGGACAGAGATGGTACAGATGCTGCTTCTCCTGAGGTCAGAGTCACATTTCTTTAAAAAATAACAAAAATATAAAACACTATTTATAATACCAATGATATTAAAACTAAATAATATTGTGATTTTTGTTATTGGCATTTTTAATTAATGTCATATTTTTCTATTATTTTGCCTTTCCAGTTAGCTAGTTAGCTAGCTATCTTTGGGTTTAGATCAGGATTTGTTCAGTCAGAATTTGGGTTGAACAGAGAAACAAGCACAAACATTTCAACGTTTCAAAATAAATTAAGGCTGGCTTTAGTTTTATTTTGAATTTAAAGCATGGCTTGTGTTTTTGGTGACCACCCTCCAGCAGGGGGCGCTGTCACAAACAAACAGATTATTTATGTCTATAAACAGGATCAGAGACGTTCAGGGATGAAAGTTTTAGATTTGTTCAAAATGTGTTCCATTTGTTTTCATTCCTGTGTTTACAAATATATTATGTATTTTTATATTTTACATTTATTATTATTTTTATTTTCGGTCCTTTGTGTGACTGAGATGCCGAAATATAAAGGCAACATCCTCCTCCTCTTCCTCACTCAGGACAACAAAAAAGGCTTTAAATTCAAATTAAATCAGCCTTGACAAGCTGAGGACTCTTCCTTTTTTTCACCACCACCCCCCTTTCTCTCCCCCACCCCCTCTCTCTCTCTCTCTCTCCCTCTGTCTCTCTCACACACACTTCATGCTGGGAAAACAAATTAAATTGTAGTAAGTGGCCTTGCCAGCTTCAGTGAGCTGTGAAGAGGAGGGAAAGTACGGCTGGAGATCTACTCTGACAGAAGGACAGAAAGACAAAGAGACAGGGGGACAGAAAAGACAAAATGAGAGAATAAAAATAGGAAGGCAGAGACTGAAAAAAACAAATTAATGAGGAAACATTTGAGGAAAAAATAATTCCCAAGTGTCTCAAGGACAAAAAAATAAAGCTTTTTAAATTGGAAAGTGTTTGAGTAAAAATAACAAATAAAAGATTTATGTAGAAAATATTTTCTTATTGTTAAAAAAAAATCTGAAATGTTTAAAGCAGGTGGTGCTGCAGCGCCCCCTGATGGACGAAACTGGAACTTCATGCAATAAAACTACATTTAAATATTCATGGATCTGATATAAATTTGTAAAAATGTTCCTCATGTTCTGTTACTTATGTGATTTCACAATATATACATCAATCAAAAGCCTAAAACTTTGTTACATTAAGGCAAATTTTAATGTTTTAATAAAATCCTGATATAACTTCATGTTTTGTTAGCAACAAAGCATGTATTGTGAATAACTCTCAGCTACTACCACACCAAATTTCAGCTCAGTGTCTGTAAAATAAACTGGTATAAACATTTTGTTGTTAGCTAATGTCAGTTAGCTGTGGTGTCCATCTTAAGTTCAGTCAACTCCAAAAGTTAATCCGCTGTAGACGAACATTCAAAGAACATTTCCTGGGATTTTCATCCAGTGGTTTGTGAGATATTTTGCTAACAGACAGACAAATGAACACATGCTGAAGATATTTCACTTAACAAACTGAAGTTAGACATTTTTCTACTCTACCTCCCGTTTCCATCGCGTCTCTCATCAAACTGTTCCGCTTCAGTTCCAGCAAACAGCCTGTGTGAAAACTGTTGGTGCGGCTCATTCAACTGAGGAAAATGGATTATTGATCCGCAGCCGAAGTCCTGTTTGGGTCTAACGGGAAGCTGCTGGGACTCAGTTCAGGCAGAAGCTCCAGCTTCTAAAGGTGGAAAATAAATGATAAAAATAAATGAGACAGGGGAGGTAAAAAAAAAGGCAAACGAGAAGCTGCAGGAGAATGACGAGAGAAAAGACGGGACAGAAAAGAGCTCAGGAAGTTGGAGAACTCCAGAACAGAAAATAGATTTGAAGAATAAGCAGAGAGAAAGTCATAGTAGCAGAAGGAACCACGTCAGGACTGTGAGGCTGAAGTAATGAGAGCAGAAAGAACACGGTGTCAAATCAACCTCTAAACCTGAGCTGCAAACACACAGCTAAAAACTAAAAAGAGATGAAATCAGAACCAACAACAGAAATGTTTTTAACTTTCTTACAAACCTTTTTTCAACACAAAAACACAGAGATCTCTTGTTCTTTAAAATTTGTTATTGTTGAAATCTTCAACAAACGGTATTTTTGTCCTCTTTAAACTACTTTAACTTTTAGTTACTGAATGTTCAGCTACTTTTAACTATCACTTTGCCACTTTTAGTTTTAGCTATTGTTCTGTTGCCTTTTATGTTTACCTAGCATTGTTAAATTAGCTTTAGCTACCATTTTCTTACCTTTAGCTTTTAGTTACCACTTTAACACTTTTAGATTTATTTACCATAAATGGTACCTTCAGCTTCTAATTAAAGTTCTAT
This sequence comes from Anablepsoides rubrolineatus, assembly GCA_031762495.1. NCBI lineage: Eukaryota > Metazoa > Chordata > Actinopteri > Cyprinodontiformes > Rivulidae > Anablepsoides > Anablepsoides rubrolineatus. Next base: position 22,530,629 of record JARVGW010000624.1, on the reverse strand, counting down.
TATTAGAGTTGTAAAGAAAATACTAATTGTTACTGTACTCAAGTAGAATTTTTGGGTATCTGTACTTTACTTGAGTAATTATTTTTCAGTACCTCCTAGATAGAGTGAATTTAACTGTGGTTGAATGAGAAGTATAAATATATAAAATTCTGATACTGTATTAGT
>JARVGW010000624.1:22455176-22476178 GCA_031762495.1 Anablepsoides rubrolineatus | reverse complement strand
TAAAAATTAATTAGTTAATTATGACTGTAATTAATTAATCTCAATTAATGCACTATTTTGACACCCCTAATTATGATGAATGTCAAACAATTTCTTTTATTTAGCCACAAAAATGCTGCACTGTTACCGACTGGCTTTGAAAAGGTACCATATGAATACACTTCTTTAGACTAGAAATACTGCTGTATTTTCCTTTTTTGTACCTTAAAAGTAAAAGTACACTCTTAAAGCATTAGTGGCTGATAAAAAAAAAGCTCAGAAACTAATTGAAACCTGTATTTTCTTTAATACTAATTATTCTGAGAGCACAGCTGAGAGAAAAACTTACTTTTTGTGTTCATCTGCTGGGAAACTAAACATTTTCTTCTCAGAAAAAAAAGGTCACATTTTTTTTATTATAATCCATTAATTTTGCCACATATTAAGCTAAAATGTGATGTGGTAGTAGCTGAGTCACAAGACATACTGAGTATGGGTGTAAAAAATATCCATGTACTGAAATATTGTGATAATTAATCCATTAGATTTCTTGCTAATTAATCCATTAGATTTCTTGCTATTAAATATTTTCAGATCAATTTTAGCAGCTTTCAGCTACTCACACTAGCATTTTTGCAGGAAATGCAATTTCTCTAGTTTAATCAGATTTTTATGCATATATTGCATGCTTATAGTATCACAATATATTGTGATATATCGTACCGTGACTCGTATCATATGTATCGTATCACCACATTATTGCTAACACAAAGCCCTATTACTGAGCATGAAATCTAACTATTACATCAAATTACTTTCCTGGTTTAATCAAAACGTCCATCATTTAATAACAAATGAGGCACATGTTGAACTGACATTACATAAAACGTGTTTTCCCAGTTTAAGGTGTGGATTATTTATAAAGTGTGAGTAAACGCTGCTATAGATGTGATAAGCTCAGCGACAGAACAGAGTTACTCAGCTCTTTCAATCAGTGGAAAAAAAAAAAAGTGTTTACAGACTAGAAATATGAGCCGCAATTAGATGGCAGCATAATCTTAGACTATAATTAAGGTCAAACGCCATGGTGGCAGCAGGTTTTTGTATGAGTGGAAAGGGAAAAAAAAGAAAAAAGGAGGAAGGAAAACGCACATTAGTCTGCGAGTGTGAACAAATAAAGCAGGTCTAGCAGATGTTTGTTTTCAGAGCTTTCTCAGAGTGCATGTGTGGCATGCAGGGTGATTTTGCTTTTAGGCTGCCGCTCTGAAACAATGACCAAATACTTAGGTGATGTGTGCAAACAACTCAACAAAAAGATAACAAGGAAAAAAAACGACAAAAATGTGATGAATCATCGGTTTTAAGAAATGAACGACAAAGAAGGACAGATAAAAAGGAAGTCCTTGAGATGTATGTGTGTGTTGGGGAAAATGTGGCTGAACAGGAGTTACAGGCCAGCCCAGTTGCCCGGCAGCAGACAGCATCGTCACGATAACAGCCTCTTCCTGCCCCTCCCCCTTTCCACCCGCCTTGCGAGCTTTTACCTTATAAGGCAACACATTTAAGTGCCTGTCACACGGGCGCTTCAATGGTGATGCAATAAACCAGCAAGGTGCACGGACACACACACACACACAGGACGAGCTTTAACGTCCACTAAAACACACAAACTTACACTTTCACTTAAAGCTGCTGGGGTCCCTTAACGTCACCTGACATTATGGTGGAATGTGAAGGAGGACAGACACACACCTCCTCCCTTTCTGCTTCCTGTGAAGGAGCAGAAAGGGAGGAAGAAGGTGAGCAGAAAGCTGGAAGGACTAACATAAGAAAGACGTGAAGTGAAGAAGCAAAGAGGCAAAAGTTACAAATACAAGTGTGAGACGCTAAAAAAACTTCAATAGGGCTGTGTATTGACAAAAATTCGGTGAAATACTAAATCACGACACGAGTCACGATATATTGCGATGCTGTAAGCAAAGCGATATATTGCCATTTTTTCTCAAAAATACTTTAATTTAAAAAACTTACACCATTACATGCATAAAATCTGATTAAATTCTGTTTATTTGTATACAATCAGAACACTGAACAAGGAAAACTACTTTTTTTTTTTTACATTTATCCAGTAAGCCTTAATTAAAAATCTATGCAGTATCATGAAATATGTGTTAGCTCAAGGCACTCATTGCCAAATAAGTAAAAATTATCTTAATCTAATCTAGAACAAAGGGAAATGTTTGAAAGAGTTTACTCCAGTAGTTTACCCAGATACGCAGTTCTGAAATACAGGTACGCACTCAGTGTAAACAAAGTACTTTTATTTGCTAAATGTACAGCATTCACACTATTGAGATAATTTTTTCTTCCGTACGTTTTCCGGTATCTAACTCGTTCCACAAGTTTTATGCTATTTCAACAATTCATATATGATGTATGTTGCTTTTATTTGCTAGAACAGGGAAGATGTAAACCAATTCTGTGCAGTTTTTAATGTTTTCTGGCCTTATCCTGGTGAACTGTGGGCTAAGACATGTTATGTTAAACAGCCATGGGTCAAAGGATTTAAGTGTCAAGTTAACAAAAGGACTCAGACTTCTTGTTTTGTTGTAAATGTTCTATGAATGTCTGGCTTTGGAATGTGATGGAAACAGGAAAATCAAATCTGGCTAATTTTCACATCCATAAATAAAATAAAAATTCACTTTAATGATTTATTCATGTTTTATTTTAGTATGTTCACATACTGCAACCAGAAGTTAGTGTTTATGTTGAAATGAAATCACCTGATATCCTTCAAAAGAATTGTGAAACTCTTGATATCTACAAATCTTTGACACAGACACTCAGACCTGCCTCGGCATGAAAACCAACAGGTGTAACAATAAGAACGCTGGCCAAGTTTCCTCAACTTCAAAAGTAAACCATTACAGTGAATCAACACGAACGCTGGCAAAAAGCATCAAAAATATTTACGCCTCGGCATTTCTTCACATATCAAACTGCTTTTTAAAACAAAACACATCAAACTTTTAGTATAAGACCTACATTCTGCTGAACTGCTTAATTATTTAGCTTGTTTAAGAATTAAACAAAAATCCACAAGAGCTTAAAACGTTAGCTAATTAACTGTATTTGACATTGCAATAACGACAAGACCAGCCTTTGAGTGGCAGAAATGTCACTGAAACATATTTTAAACACTCCTTATGAGTAATTTGTGGCCCTTCCTCCGATTTTTTATAGCCTTCCTGGAGCTGCGAGTCATTATGAGGAGGGAGGAGACCCTGTAAAGGATCCAGACTCGGTACAAGGAGCAGCACGTTGTTTGTTCCTCTGAGTTTCCGTTTGTTGATTACCCATTACACACACACACACACACACACACACACACACACACACACACACACACACACTCATCTACCTCCAGAGTCCAGCTCTGTCACACATTCCAAAGCTCAATCTGGCCTTTATGGTTTTATGATTCACTGGCTTTACTTACGCCTGTCTGACACACTCCAAGTGAAGCGGATTCAAAGGCAAATCAGCTTGCAAATGGACATCCTTCAACAGCTGAGTGAGTCTCACAAACGGGACAGTTTACAGAGACTATCAGTGATTTATTCTAACAGATGCAAGCCGTTATCCTGACCTGATCTTTTTCCTCTCTGAGCTCTACCATAAAAAAAACAAAAACGTGTGCTTGGCAATTACCATCCCTGTAACATGCTGCATTTGCAAAAGTTTGTTTAGACCCCAATGATCGTATCGATTTGAAACTTTAGGACACCAGAGCTCATTACATTTAGCCTAAAAGCAAACGGATATACCTCTGAATATGTTTGTGTGGTAGTAGCTGAGAGTCTTTCACAACACGGTTCAAGTGCTAACATGATCATGCAAAATATCACAACGTTGAATGAGATTGCAAAACTGCATCATTTCTCAAAACATTTTAGTTTATAAACACTGTTGTGGAAGTCTGCGCGCGATACGTAATCTCTCAAGGAAAGTTATACTAAGTTTTATAAACTAAGAGAGCAGATATTAGGCGTGCATTCTGGAACATGGCTGCACAATATTGGGGAAAAACTGCCATTGTGATTTTTTCTAAACCTGCGATATGAAAAAAAATACAGGAAATGTCAACAAATGACTTGAATAACAGAGTATTACCTCTTTTTGTGCATTTTTTGTGCAAGTATGTTTATTGTCTGTATTTGAGCTATTCGTATCTTTTATTGTGCTCAGACCGCTCATCTGCAAACGTGAATTGTGTTTTATCACCTAATGTGTTGCCTCTGAGTTTCTGTTAACCATATTTTACCATTTTTGCTACAGTTCTCTGCAAATTTGCTCATTTTCCTCATTTTTAAGATACTCTGCGTCTTTCTTCATGCTTGAGAATTCACTAACACATCTCTGAAAAAAAACATTGCCATTATTGTCCCAGAAGTTTCACAACAAAATTAAAGTATTAGTTGACTTTACATGTAGAAACTCGTCAAAATAAAAGCGGTACCACGCAGTTGTTTGGAGAAATCCCAGGACCTGCAATGTGATTGTTGGCGCAAACGTGCATTGCAATAACGATGCACAAACAATATATCGTGCAGCTCTATCCTGGATGCCAAACGGTTATTTGGTCCATCAGATGGATTGTTTAGCATCATGACAGACAGGGAAGACAGTGTGGAAAGATCACATTATCACTAATCATTGTCCTAATTTAGTGCAATGATACGGCACTCTCATACTGTGCAGCCCGGTGGTCACATCAGCACCATCCTGCCACACTAACCTAAAACCTTAAGTTGATTTGATCCTCGTGTCCCAGATACTCACAGACTGAGGCAAAGCTCTTAAAAAAAACTGACACAGCAAACATACAGCCCCCATCCTCCAAACCCCTCAGGGTAAAAAGACTTGATCATGGAGGCTACCACTGCGTTGAGCCTTTTTGCAGGGGGCGGGGGGGGTCACAGACCCAGATCAACCAAATCCTTTTAAAATGACTTCAGCATTACAGCAAACCCTGTGCTATTTACAGAGCCGTCCAGGAAATCAGCAACTGATATAACTACTTTGTCTGCAAACAGAGGACGAAAATAACTTCAGTGACGACTCTCCGCTTTTATTTTATCAACAAAAATAGACAAACCGCAACTAATAAGGAGCATGGAAGTGATGTATGTTGATGAAATCTTTAGTTGTGACATCTTACAACTGAAACTCTGAGATTTCCTAACATTAACTACAAATTTTTACATGCAAGAACTCTTTTACCGAGTAAGAACCACATGTCTAACATGCAGTCTTTAGTGCAAATAATTAATTTTGTAGCTACAAGTAGAGCTGGGTAAAAAAAAACGATTTAATCGATCTTGGATCAATTTCATTTAAATTTGGGGAAATCGCTTCACAGGGCATGAGATCAAATCTTCCCCATTGCGTCTTTAAACTTTAAGAAACATCTTAATTAAATCCACAGGGATGAAATTTTGTAGTTTATTGTTTTAATAAGTTGTATGTATTACCGCCTTGTCTACTGATGGTGGTCAGAGGGTCCGGTGGCGCCGGTGCATGGCAGCCTCGCCTCCGTCAGTGTGCCCCAGGGCAGCTGTGGCTACAGTGTAGTTTGCCATCATCAGTGTGTGAATGGGTGAGTGTCTGTAAGTGTACAGCGCTTTGGGGTCTGGAAGGACTCGATAAAGCACTATATAAGTTCAGTCCATTTACCATTTACCACATTTTAATAATTTTTATTGAACATAACAGAAGATAAACACTAGACAACTTATAACTTAGTTACCAAACATTTTTTTATGTCTAAATGGCTAATAAAAAGTGATATTTGATCAATTTGTTAGAATTACATTATGTACTTGCCAAAAAGAAGCTTACTGTTGAGTTTTTTAACTCTATCTTCAACGTGGATGTCTTTAAAATGTTGATAAGTTGGCATAAGTTGTCTAGTGTAACAGGGCCTTAACAGAAACATTACAAATATTCAATTTTCATACGCTCAAAAGGAGTGCCCAACTTTTCTCCTGCAACCTCATTCCCATCACTTCTTATCAAAATAATAATTAATTACTTAAAAATGAATGCATCCAACAACAATCACCTGCAATTCCTTTTTAATTTAAAACCTTTTTAACTTGTGACAGTTTTCTTTCAAGATTAAACTGTTTAATTTAAAAGTTTGTCCTTAAATCCTGTTTATAGAGAAAAAAAATTCAATATCAATAAACATTTTCATTGAATGGAATTCAGAACTTTATGAATGGAATGGATTTGGAGAATTGGCCATGATACCCAGTCCTAGCTACAAGTGACTGTGACACGATGCATGTCGAAGCTGCGTTGTACAGGAATAAGGAAAGTTAAAAATCAAGGTTTTCCTTCCTCTTCTATGTTGACACTGGGCTCATTTCCTGCACCGACACTTTGCTTATAAGAAACGAGACACGTGACAGAACATCGCTTCTCACCAAAGCGAGACCTTTTGACTCTCACGGCGGTTGCTTCAGTTTAATTTTATCAGTTTCGAGCTTCGTTGAGGAAACCCTGATGCAGACTTTGGCCGCAGTCGCCACATTTGTTACCACAGCTCCGCTTCGGGGGCTGTTGCTAAGCGACAGAAGCCTCCAGCATCTTATTTTTAGAAGATTTAACATGTCTCTTCGGGGCGTTAGGTTTGTGTTGCAAACAATACGAACTCCTGAGTTCCGAGTGATCCGAGTGTCCGCTGCCTTTTTACCCATGAGTGAGACAGCTCGGACCAAAAACCTGCAGTTTAGATGTGACAGAGCGAAAAAACAAAACCAAAAAAATGACACAGAAATCGACTTCTCGGCTCAGAAGTTGCCTCATACTGCGGTAGCGAGCTCAGCAGGAAACCCTGCAACTCGATTGTCACAATGAGCTGTCAAAACTCCACAGCAGCGGTGTGAAAGCTCAAAAACGGTGCCGTTGCAGGAGATCAGGGTCTCTTAAAACTACACACTGTGCACTCGCTCCGAGCTGCGAGTCAGAGGAGGGCCAACAGAGCAATCTTTGTTAACAGTAGCTGAATAATCCCCTGCAGGCAGCCTCTGATTGGACCAGACAGGATAGTAGGGCTCGTGGCTGATGGCGCAGGGGGGCAGAGGACTTCCCTGACCCACATCCAGACTCGCGACAGAGCAGGCAGCGCCACCGACTCCGGCTGCAGCAGCTGCCTCTGCTGAGAGTCTGACTCACAGAGAAAAGATTAAGACTTGAAGAGAAAATCAACTGTTGCTTCGTCACATCCAGGGTTTCTCATATCGCTGAGATTCTGTCCTGTTTTTGAGGCAGATATTTTTATACAACTTAAAAAAGCTTGATTGCATTTCGCCCACCGCCTTTCAGGTCACAGTTTCAGACTAAAGTTTAGCTCAATTTCTGTTTGCTAAAGCCAATTAGCTGTGGCGGCCATCTTGATTCAAAAGTTAATCAGTTGTAGACATCAGCACAACACTTTAGAGCAGCGGTTCCCAAAGTTGGGGTCGGAACTAGGGCTGTAATCGATCTATATCAATATATCAATTTGAATGGTTCATGATTCAGTTATATTGAGGCAAAATGAAAATATCAAACTATATCGTCATCATATGCTTATCTAACACAGCCATTGTGTTAGATGGGCAGATTAGTGTACTTAAAACAGACAAAAATAACGTAATAAATAATGTTCTTGTTTATTTGACGTGAAAACAATGTTTATCGACCAACAACAGCTGGGGGCACAGGTATCTGCTGGCATTTTGTGGTTCAAAAGCTGAAAAGTTTGGGAACCACTGCTTCAGAGTTTCATTCAAATTGGATAACAATGCAGACAAAAACATAAAGAAACAGATTAAACCATCATGACTCCGTCTTGAGTTCATTAGTGAGATAGCTTCACTTAATGATAAGTCAGAAACAGCAGGTATTTTTACTTTCTTTGCCAGTCGTTTTGTCCTTTAGCACAAAGCGACAAAGGCTTGTTTGCATGTGTGGTAGTTTTATTTCAAAGCAAGGAAGAAGTTGAAAAACCACAGAAACCTCAAAGCCTTTCCTTCCTCTTTCTTCAACAACTCCCAGGAGGCTACGACAGCGACGCGTTCACATGCTTCCCACTCATTTAGTTTTTCTTTTCGTTTAATTTACACAGAACAAGGACTGGTTTAGTTCAGCCGCATCATATTTCTGTTTTATGTTAAACAAAGCAACCGCTGATGCGTTTATCTCAGATTAGGTTCCTGTAACATTCCTGCAACAGTGATGCCACCAGACAGTGGCATTTTACTAATTTAAAACAATTCAACTCTTTGACTTCAGTTAAAATTCTGACACCTGATGAGCAGAAAGAATGTGACAAAAATAAATGCAGGAGAAAATGAACGAGGAAATAACTTATTTTTACAGCAAAGTGTATTGTTGTTTTTGAAATGCATGTTTCAACTCAGACTAAACAAACTGTTACATTTATTTTAAAATAACATGTTTGTCCTCTTGTGCTTTTATCTACACCCTTTTTTTGCACAAATATGAGAATTTAGCTGTAAAATATTTGCAAATGTTCCAGATTTAGTTTGAACTCAACACATAACCTTTTGTGATCATTTTTTAAGCTAATTTTATCTCTGCCAGCAGTTTTGGGTTGTACTCCCAGAGGAATTCTGGGGAAAAAATGAAGTTTTGAGCAGACCCCAGGCTTCTGCTGCAGATAGCTGACCAGAGCATCCCCCCACGTTGCAGACAGAAGCCCCAGAGCTACAAATCAAACCAGATAAAATAAAAGCACAGACAGGAGTTATCCTCTGAGTCTGCTGGAGACGGACGGGTGGAGGAATGCAACAAGGTGGAAGACTGTTGAGGAGGAATGTCTGAAGGACAAACACAACCGGTAAATATTTGCCTTTCTGCATCTGAAACCAACAAACTCCACCAACACCAAACTGAGAGGTTTCTGCTTCAGGTGCATAAAACAAACAAACAAAAAAATAGATGCAGAGCTAGACTGGAAATGTTCGACTGCAGAGTTTATTGCACATTTCACAGAAAGCATCGCCAACACTTCAAGAGGATCTTCACCTCTTCGCCCAGTGCCCCAGATTAAAACCCTTTAAATAATTAAAAAGGGGCTCATTGAAGAAATCTGAGATGGCTGCTGAGGAAACTAACCAAACTAACTAATCGTTGTTCGTTTTGCTCCGACGCCGTCGCTGGTACGGGCTTCTAAAAAGCTGCTGTCACAGGCAGGCACAGGTTTTGACACTGCAGCAGAACACAAACCTGCAGCATCATCAGGTGATTCCCCCATCAGGGTTCACTCTGGTTCAAAACATCCACAAATGCTCCACAATAAAACCACAACTAAGCTTGAATCAGAGGGTAGATGCTTCTGTTTACAAACTGATCTTACAAATCCAAGGCAAAACATTAGTATTTAGCAGCAGAAATGCTAAATAAACAAATCAAAAGCTCTGCTTTAAACGAGGCAGGGACAAAAAGCACTGAAATCCTTTGTTTATGTGCAAACATATTTTTATTGAATGCACTTAAAAACACACAAAACATGTTTAACCCAGTGATCTATATTACTGGATTGTGCGTCACATGACCTTGGGAGATTTTTATACATAGAGCTAATGCTAATGCTAACCATCGATACCAATGAACAGAACATGGCACGGTGCAAACAAACTTGTCGTTATTTTACAAACATGTGCAACTTGAAAACTCCTGATTCTTAAAGGATGCAGTTTCAGGTGCACTAAACTGTGTACTTTTACTACAGTCATGTACAGAGTATACTCCTTTTTACGTGAAAACATTTAGGCTTGCAGGAGAAAGCTCGAGTGTTCGGTATTGGGTGGAGGTGGGTGGCAACGTTTGGGTAGAAAATTTTGAAAGCTTTAATCCTCGAATAACGTTCAAAAAAAATTGTCAATGTTTGTGTTTAACCTTTTTAAAAACAACAACTGGCCAGTGATGTCAAATCTAGTAATATATACCTCAAAGTTTGAGCCGTCCATGAAAACAGGTGCCCTTTTTCTAAAACCAGAACAAATACATAAACTACAAAAACAATCCAGTCCAGATGCTACAGTAAACCAAATAAAAAAAACTTTAAAAAGCTTCAGTTAACTGTGTGGCATAAATCTTCTGTAAACAGCAACAAATTCAATAACTTCTTGTGCTCGTTGGCTTATCTAAGACTGCAGTCATTAAATTTAAACATCTACGTTTTTATCTATACAACTGTTCTTTTCATTCATCATCTGATAAGTGACGGAGCTAAGTAAAGACTTGCAGTTGTCCCTACAGAATGAAACGTTTCTGATCTAATCGTGTCACAAATCAGAGGTTGAGTTTACCAGACGGTGAAGTATTAAACCCCTCATCCAGCCCAACATCCCCTCCAGATGTTGGCTCTGTGTGTGTCGCACATGTAGCAAGAGCTTTTATCATCCCTGTTACCATACCGCCATATGCGTGTGTGTGTGTAGTTCTCCAGCTAACAAACACACACACCCCAAATGAAGACTAACCTGTCTAGGTGTGGCCATTAAAGCAGGCAACCATCAAGCTTTGAGCTACAGAAGAACTGCTTTATTCCAAGAATTACTGTAGGTTTTCACCTGGATGCACTCAAGTTCACAAAAAACACGTTTCAGCTCTGTGTGTTTGTCCCAAACAAGCAGGTTCTGGTTAAACTACATTTTGCTTTTTATTTCTCAGTAATGATGAACCATCTCAGCTCAACTGGTTCTTTTCATGAACGAGATGAGATTCTGATGAACAGAATTTGGTCACTTTTTGTGACTTTTTTTTATTTTACCAAAGTTGAACCAGTGACTTGACTTCTTACTCAAAACGGGGAACTTCCATGTTGTTGAATTTTGCAGTTGTGCTTCTGTTTTGAAGCAGTAGTGTTTATTTTGCAAAACAATTCAAGCAACACACAAAACTGTTTAACCCAAATGATTCCGCTTCAACAACAGCAGGACCACGTTGTTCAATCTTTAAACCATCTAATTGACTAATTTAGTCAAATCAACATATTTCTCCTGAAACATTCCTGTTCTGACTCAAACCAGGACGATAGCTGTGGGACTTGTAGTTCTTGATTGGCTACATCAGCTTTAAAACTTTCATTTTTGTGGTGAAAAACTCCTCCTGCACTTTTTTCACGACAGTAATTTAAACTCTTTATATCTGATCGAAGATTATAACTTAAGTAAATCATTTTTGTCTCTAAAATATAACAGGATACTATAAAACTGTTAAATTAAGAACATAAAATGGCACAATTGACTTAAAAATAGATTAATAATCCAACTAATTATATTTTTACTCTAACTTTAGTTCTTTATTTGTCATTTTCAATATAAATCTTTTCTTTCAGGTGTTTTCCCTCCTGCGCCCACTCATTACTCTGCTTACTTTTCACATTTTAGACACTCCTCTTCACATTCCCGGACAGTTTCTTTATGTAAATGAGTGAGGATGTGGTTCAGCTCTGTACGGCCTCAGCAAGAAAATTGTTTGCCCATACAAGGAGATGTCACCTTAAAACTGCGGAAGTCATTTAACCGTGCTGAGTCATTACGGCGGTATCTTAGTTTTGAAAGCATTTGTAAAAACGTGTGCAAGCTCTCTCATCGTTGTCACAAAGTTGAACCCGTCTACTTTCTGACTCCTGAGGTCTCCTCTGACAGAAAACATGAGGCAAACCCCCACGCTAAAATAAACACTTAATGAAAAAACTGCTCTAAAACTTATTTTCATTTAAAACATGTCCAACAGATTAAGTGGGGGCACCTGCTAAGATCAGAACAAAATCAGCTGGCCAAGAATTACTGATGATCACTTGGTTGCAAACACTAACACACTAAAATTAAAATTTAGTTGTTTTTAAGCAACAACTAGTCTTACAACATTCACAGCTCCACCTTTAACTGTTAACACAAAAGTGTAGGGATTGGTATTCAACCTCACAGTTCCATTTAATTTAAAATCTTTGGTTCAGGATTTGATATAATCCAATATTTACATATATCAACTTCATAATAAGTAGAAATACACAAATAATTCATTATTAGAGGCCCTGTGGATAATATTTGTTCTAAATATGGAGTGCAAACCTAAAAACATGACAAACTAGCAAGGGAATTGATTCAGAGGATTTTCAATGCATTAATGAATCAATATTTTTATCCCCCCCATTCATGTGTAATACAGAACTGAATACCCACAGGTTAAAGCAAAGGCAGCCTATAAATCACCTGCAGATTTACTGATTTTACTGATAAATTTGAGAATAAAACTCAACGTTTGCTTCGATCCCATTATTGTCGTATGCCACTCCAGCTCAGAATTCAGTGATGTAACCAGACTCAGTAAACCCGTCGCACGGCTACGAGTGCAAATGTTTCAGACCCGTTTCAAACTGAATCACAGCAAGAATGTAAAACATGACAGACTATTAGCAGTGTTAGCCATACCTTAAATGGCCTAGAAAGCAGTGAGACATGTAGCTCAGGTGTGGCTGTAACGTGACCCAAATACATCCATTCAACAGGATTCATTCAATAATACTTTAGATTTGCATGTTTTAGATGTTGGATTCCTGCCAAGCAGCTGAATGTTTATTCAAATCTAATGGGTGAATATAGGATTAGAAAAAACTGATTTACTACAGTGATTTTTACAGATTAGGTTTTGTTTGTTTTAATAATTCAAATTATTTCTGATACATTGAGCGAAAAAATTAAACAGAAAAACACGAGCCATCACTCACTTTGACTAATAGATAAAAACATCCTGGAAATCCCATGTCATTAAACAATTTTATTAATCTTTACTAAAATCGGACATCAATTTAAATAAATGAGCAACATTTAGCATAAATTTGGTGGTTTACAAGTTTAATTGTTATTTTGTTATAGTTTTTTTTTATCAATAATGGCTGGATAAAACATTGCATAATATATAATTCAGAAATTCATTAATCGCCATTTATTTCACGTTTCAGGATCATCTGGACAAATTTTAAACTAGAAGTACCAAAAACATTCACATAAACAAAAATCTATGATTCTTGGTAACAAAAAGCACATAATCTGTCTTGTTTTAGATGATATAAATTATTTAGAGTGTGTTTCACACTAACTCACTGCATTTTCACATTTAGACATATATAATAAATAGATTAATTCCATAAAATCGTTATATTTCCCATCTACTGATTTCCATTTCTGGTAAAGAGAAGTTTAAAAGATGAGGTTAGTAGTTTTGGCTCAAACAGAGGAAGCCCCGAGGCCTTTATATTTTAAAAGAAACACAATGTCCAAAATGTGTTTTCTTGCTTCTGCATTGAACTAAGAACTTCCCCAAAGTTTCAGATCAATTGAATGAAACAATAAGAAAAGGGGAAGTTTCAAAGCTCAGTTCTGCAAAAGTTTCTTTTTTCTGCAAAAACAAAGTAACATTAACTTCTCACTTCATAACTGCACTTTAAAACCTTCTACAACCAAAAATAAAAAGGTTTCAATCGTAGGCAACAAGCTTCTATCTATAACCTGAAGTGTGAGACGAGCGTGTGAACACTGAGAAGTTGTTTCTGCTTTGTATTTTTTTAAGGCATGAAATTTTTATAGAATCTGAACTGAGGTGCAGAACGACTGCGGAGCTCTGAAGTGTGGTTTCCAAAAATAAAAGAGGCCCGCAGAGCGCGGCGGTTCAAAACAGAGAGGCTGAAGCCTCGCAGATATCGGTCCTGAACGCTATCTGCGAGGCTGCAACCATGGAGACGGGCGAAGGATGCGGAGACGTTCGGGGACGGGATGCAGGATTGTTCTAAACAGAAACAGAGATTTCATCGCAGCTACGATGAGACGAGGCGATGCTTTAAATCTCGGCTGAACACGGTGATAGAAACAATTTTATTTTACCATAAACACAACCTCAGACTCTGCTGCAGGATGGTTTTTTTAACACCAACACTGCAGCACAATTAGACACCTACAAACAGAGGGGGCGAGAGCTGAACAAACTGAAACCGTTCTATTTAAACACAGACGAAGGGTTCATTTAGGAGACGATCATTAAAAACAACCGGCTCTCTTAATGTTCAACACGAGAGCTGGGAGTTTGTTCGTTTGAAGGAATCACCTGACGGATTTCTATGAAACTCTCGAAGCAGACACTGGGTACTCATCATAACAGAAACGTCTATAATTTGATTAACTTTACAGCCACTGAGCTAAAATCTGATGTGGTAGTAGCTGAGAGTCCTTTAGAACATATACTTGGAGAAAAACCTCTTATAATATTGGATGAGGTGATGCATGAAGTTATTTACAAGGTTTAATACAGCTACAACATTTTGATTTCTCATAATAAAGTAGTTTTTTTGTCTAAAACTCTGGTTTTAAAGGCAGATATGCACTCCTTTAATTTATAATTTGCAGATAAGAGTTTGTTTCCCTGAATGTTAAATGGACCACATGGAGACTGAACTTCATATTTTTAGTCACGTCAGCTGTTTCTAGGGCTGGGCGATATGGCCCAAAAAATAAAAAAATAAAACTTTTATTCATCCCAAATTTGATTTTATTAGATTTTGCTTCCCACCTAACAGACTGCCTCTGTTTCAGGTGTCGAAACAAAATTTTTGTAAATTTTGCAGTGAGGTGTTTGTTGCTCCAAGTAGATACACTTTCTTAGCTGCCATATTGTCATTTTACATACAAATATTAAATAACCATCAATATGAAATGATATGGTTTCTAATTCAATGTGTTTTTTTTACCAGCCTTCATGACTTTGCAATGAGCAGCTTTAGGCTACAACCATCGACCACGCTACTGACAGGAAGCCAAAACCAAATTCTTAGTCGTTTTGTTGCCAGTTTCCCTTCATCGATAGGAAACAACGTTTACTAATCCTCGTCAACAATGTGTGGCACAATCTCTCAGAGAGCTGAGGTTTCCTGAACCAAGTCTGAGGCTTTGATGACATCCAGATGAACGCGAATCCTCCTCCTTTACCCCACTCCAAAAAAAAATTTAACAAAAAAAAAAAAAAAAAAAAAACAGCAGCTTCCTCACACACAAAGAGAGTGGGAGGGAAACAGAGCGTAAAGAAATCTCTTTGAAAGACAAACACATTAAGCTACAACATCTCGACACGCAGAACTACAGCACAACTACGCTGCACAAACTCCCCGCCAACTCAATGGGTGGGGTGGGGGGTTCACTGCTGGCTGCGATCAAATCCAGCCTGCGTTTAAAGCAAACTGAATGCTCCCAAAAGTGCAATCAATCCCCCGCCGGTGGGGTCTGAGAGAATTTTAGATTTGGAGCAAAACAATAAACTTCTCCTGCACTGAAACCAACCACAGCAAGTTCTGCAATCCTACAGAACGGCCCCCAGTCAGAAAAAAATGCAATCTTTTTTCCTCTTGTCGTGCAAAAAAAAAAAAAAAAAAAAAACCAGGCCACCCCGCCCCCCATACAGACCAAAGCCCCCCTCCCACTGGCCAAGCAGGCTGTAGCCCAGCAAAGGAATGTTTCCTCTGCGTGCTCTCAGTGGCAGGACAGAAAAAGACAAAGAGGGGGTGTTGGTGGGGTTACATTCCTCTCGATGGCTGTGCTGCTTGACTGACTGGTTTGTTGTTCAGGCGAACAAGCTGAGTCTGGATCACTGTCAGCTGAGACCGAGGGATTTCCCACAGCTGACCTGGAATCAGCTGGAAGCCAGGGAGTGACCCCGCCGCCAGAGACACATACAACCACTTTAGGGTTTAATAATCCATAAAACGTTTAAAGAAAACCTTTTAAAAGTTATAGTGCATGTTGTGTATGACTCTCAACTACTACCCCACATCAAATTTCAGCTTAATAAAATTAGCTAAGCTGTAGCCACTTTTGTGTTTGCTACAATCACTTGTCTGTGGCGGCCATCTTGAATGGTGATAACTCCAAAACATGATCAGCTGATTGAATAGAATAAAATAGAATAAGCCTTTATTGTCCCACCAAGGGGAAATCAAGGTGTCACAGCAGCATCAGTACAGAGGTTCACACACTAGTTTACAATCTATCAACGCACAAAAAATTTAATTACCACGAAATATAATATAATATAAATATAATATAATCACTGATTCATAAAATATTATGCAGGTAAATGCCTTATAACACTTCATAACTATTTTCTTCACTGGAAACTAGATATTGTGGTTAATATTTTTTAACCATTTGGTGTTTTTATTTTTAACAAATCAAAGAATAATCATGTTCTTAAGTTCTGTTAGTTTTAATTTACAAAAAAATAACCAGAAAGCAGCAGAACATGTTCATTAATTGCTATAATAATCCAACCGAAAGTCTGCAGAAATAATCTGGGATCAAATGGACCAATGCAACTTTTGGACCAGAATCACCCTGAAGGTGTCGGAGCCTGCAGGTTGTGAAGACTCAGATTATCTGAGCAGATTAAGACTCGTGTATATTCACAGCGCACACAGGTATCAGGATGAAATCAGGATTACACCGACCTGCTGTTCACGTGTGGCAGAGAAACTAAAAGGATTACAGATAAAGCTTTGCAATCACTGCCTACAACTCACTATCTGCTCGACACGCCTCTTTTTTTTTTGTCTGTTTTTAATCAAAAATGAAAGGTTCCTCCTCTTCTCAGCCACACCCAAACTCTAGTTTCTGTTGCACCGACACCCACAGATTCATCTGCTCTTTGTTTGGAGCGTTGTTTATTGTTATTCAGCAGCAGCCCTCCTCAGACTTTTTAAAATGCCGTTTTTGGACATGGGGCAGATAAAAAAAATCGCCACCCGGGCTGCTCGTTAACCGGACCAGACTACAGGCCCGGCGCGGCGGCGGCCGGCACAGGGACGCATTGTTGGGTTCCGGTTTGTCCCGACAAAATGTCGCTCGCAGCTCGTCCTGAGCCAAACCCGGGCGTGGAGCAGGCATGTGAAAGTGGGCGTCGAGAGAACAAATAAAAAAAAAAGAGAAGAGAACAAACAAACATTGTGTCCAGCTGCCCACCTTCACACAGCCAAATGAAAAATAAATGAGTCTGACTGGAGGAAACTGCAACAAATTAACTGACAGATTGTGGAAAATTAAAGCAAATCACTTCATCTACTGCAGCTGATAAAGGTTTGCATCGACGTTACTGTCACTGCATCGTGAACATCTGATGATGAGACAGAAAAAGGACTGTTTCATCATGACCTGGATGACTGAGAAGCTTCACCAGCATTTGATGTAGAAGATAAACGGTTGGAGAAAAGTCTGAAAAAGTTTGGTGCAAAAACCATAAAAAGGAGAATGCAGCTACGAAACAACTCCAAGCTCATTTAAAACATCTTTTCATCAGCTGTGTGGTTTCTGTGATGAGCCGGGACAGCCAGCCTCCACGCTCTCAGGATTGTGTACTCCGTATTTTTTTTAAAATTTCCTTTCTCGTTAGCTCATCCGCCCACCTCGCCGAGCTTCCCGCCACACGACACGAGATCCACTCACAGCCTAACTGTCACAGAGAGGAGCTGGCTCCGGTGGCGTCACGCCGTAATCCGACATGTTCCGGCTTGCGGCGGCTCCCCCGAGCAGCGAGGAAAGAAGAAAAAAAACAAAAACTTAATAACATGTTTGTCGAGGGAGAAGCTTTGCCTGTAATAAACTGCAATTAACTGGACTGGGCTGTTTTGGTTCAGCAGGTCTAACTGGGTGAAATGTGGTGGAGGAAAGAAAATGACACAGAAACTTTTAGACTCACGTTCTGCAAACAATAACCCAAATTCTCACACTTCTTCTCTGAATGCAGCCTGAGGAGAACCGTTTCTCATTTTCTGTGCAACACAGGGAGAGTGAAAATATCACAGGAATTCGATCTGGTTTTAGGAGTGGAGGACGACTTCAGGGCGCAGGTTTGCACAACAAGCCTCGCTCTGTTAATCATTACTTGGATTCAATTTTCCCTCTTTTTTTTTTTTGCTGTTTGACCGCGCTGCCTTCCAACAAACAAGAGCGCCCACACGGCCGACCAACGAGGTCTGAACCGACGATGGGCCGCAGGAACGAGCGATGATCGCAGCTGAAAGCGCCGCCGCTAAAGAAGCGGATCTGAAGATGTTCGGCATGCTGTCACGCCACTGGAAAGCATGTCAGTCACCCAGCCTGTTCGACGATGCCTCTTCAAACTCTGCTTCGTGCAAAAAGACCACTCCCTTTTGAGGATTAGGGGGTTAAAGCAAAAAATATATGTGGGAGAGGTTTTACGGGTTAAAAAAACAAAACAAACAAAAAAAAAACATTCCTGGGAAGAGAAACAGTCAGTTTCTGCAAAAGCATGGAGGAGATGGAAAGAAATATGTGCACCACGGTGTAAATAGTGTTGACTTTTTCTGCTGTTTTGATGACTGGTGCACTCTGAGGCAACAGGAGGGTGAGAATGCAGAACCAGATGAACACAAGGTGGTTATTTCAGGCCAACGTAGTGGGCGTTTGAGCTGCAAACTGAAACAAAACACGAATTTGTACTAAACTTTAACCAAATGCTGCCGTTGGAAAGAGTTTGCTGCAGCTGATGTGTTGATTTGTAATTCTGGAATGCGGGTATGCGGTCAATGTAAACAAAGCACTTTTTAGTTCAGGGTTCCTGCAGCTTAAGGCCAGTTAAATTTAAGACTTTTTAATGCCACTTGAAATTAAATTTATTATCAACTTTACAACAAACAAATAAAAAAAAACAGCAACAATTTTACCCAAACATAAACATAACATAAAACAACGAGCTGTTATACAAATTTGATAAATTATGGTCATGGGTACAGGGGATGGATAAAAAACCCATTGGTCCCCAAAAAGACACTGGTCTTTATTCAAACCTTCGTGTCCCACGGACAAATAAAAATAAATAAATGTTACAAATTATTTTAACATTTGAGATGAATTACAATCATCTTACTTACAATATGTTAACATTTTTAATAGGGGTGTAAATCAGCAGCTTCAATATTAATATGTTTGGATGACGATTCAATATTTCTCGATATCATGAAGTCTGTCACGATAAAATTTTGATTCAATTCACATGTCTGCGATCGATATAATGTGATATCATACGTCCATCTAACACAATGACTGTGTTAGATGGACATATATCGATTCACATCGAGCATATGATGACGATATAGATCAATATTTTCATTTTCCTCAATATAACAGAATCATGAACCATTCAAACCGATATATCGATATAGATCGACATATTACGCCCCTAATTTTTAACACCTCTGAAAATTGATTTAAGACACTTTAAGGCTAATTAAGGGCTTATTTTTAGACGGATGAATTCAATGTCTTTTAAGAGTTTTCATCCTTGAAAAGTCCTAAAACCCACTTGTTTTCTTTGGCTTTTGACACTGTGTAAAGGTTTGTGTTGTTCATTTTTTACTAGATTTCATTTCTTGTAGAAATTTTTTGTTTTATTCTAGATTTTAAATTAGGTTTCAGACATTTTTCTGTTTTTTTATTCCTTGTTTTTATTACCTGCTTATATTTTTTCCTATTTTAACTGTATCTTTTTGTATAAGTTGTGTTGGAATGCTGATTCTGTATAGCACTTTGGTCTACTATGGTGCAAAAAGTGCTTTACAAATAAAAATGGATCATCTCTGCCATTGCTGACCTATTTTTAATCACTTTGGCTGTCTAAACAGTTCAATGAATATACATATTTTTAAATTTAAGAGCATTAAATGTTGATGTGAGCAGGAGATGGTTTTATTTGACCAGATTTCATGAGTGGCTTAAATAAATACACATTAGAAATGAATAGACTCATGATAGGAAGTAATGTGGATAAAATACAGATATATTCAGATGGGTTTATGGGTCTAAGGGAGGTAAAACACTCCTCGCACACATCAGGCCGTCGTTATGGGCCACCAACCCTGCCAAACCGCCCTCCTCCACCCTCCAGGAAAACCCTCACGAGGCCCAAACGTCTCTACACAATGTGGCGCCCCATTTCCGCTCAGAAAGGCCGAACTGTTAATAAAAAAATGCTCTTTATGAGGAGCTGAAACTAGGCCTGTGTTCGGGCTCTGACCTCCACTGCCATTTTCTTTCAGCTCTGCCTCCTCCCAGTCCCCGGCTCGACTCGACCTTACCTTCCGCTGCTGTTTCTCCCAGGCTGGGTCCAGAAGCAGGTCGCGGTCCCAGTTGTCCTCCTGCTCCATGTATTGGTTCGGCCCGCCGGCGGATGGCTGGTTGTTGGCAGCGTGATAATCTACCATGTCAGCAGAAGAAGAAAAAGAAAAACCCCGAGTTGTGCCGCAGAGAGGAACTGTCAGGGGTTCGAAAAATTAAAAAGAAAAAACGAAGAAGAAGAAGAGAGAGGGGGGAAAAACGAAGACGGGCTCAACTCAAACCGGTGGGGAGGAGGGATACAGGAGCCAGAAAAAAGGGTCCTTGTTCGTGTAGTCTTCTTTTTTCTCTCTCTCTCTTCTAACGTGATGAAGGTCCGGTGTGTGCGCAGCCAGAAGATCCCGCCGCCGCTGTGGAGAAAGCGCCTCCGTGTGAACGGTGTGGCTGCTGGGAGGAGGAGGAGGAACTCACCGCCGCTCCTACGGGCTGCACCGACCCCGACAAGCAGGGCGCACCGCGCAGAGCCGCTTCCAGCGCGACCTTTCAAAGTAAAGGCCTACCCTAACATTTCGCTCCATTTTTGCAGAGTTGTGAAATACTTTGTTACTGTACTTAAGTAAAATTTTGGGGTATCTGTAGTTTACTTGAGTAATTATTTTTCAGTCTACGTTTTACTTCTACTTCTTACATTTTCACACAATTTTTTGTACTTTCTAAGCCTTACATTAAAAAAAGAGCAAGAAGTAGAAAATTGTTACTTTTATTTCATTTTTGCTTGTTTTCATTCCAGCTTGTTATTGTAAAAAATAAATACTATCCATATAAATT
>JARVGW010000624.1:22410774-22422057 GCA_031762495.1 Anablepsoides rubrolineatus | reverse complement strand
GGGGGGGACAGAGGGGACAGGTATAGGAAGTGGGGGGGACATGTCCCACCCTGTACCTATGGCGGTTACGCCCATGCGTTCAGCTGACGAGTTCAAATTTATTCTTTCAACCATGAAGCTGCAGAGACAGAAGTGATAACAATCACTACACACCTGCTGATGGGATGAACCCACAAGAAATCCTAAAAATGAACTGAAACATTTTATTACAATAATTATTTTATTCTGACGAGAAAGCAGATAACTGATGTGAGGGTCTGTGTCACTGAGATGTGGCCATGATGCTGGAAACACCTGTGAGAAACAAAACAGAAGATAAAGAAAAGAGACAGAAGAACCTCTGAAGATGAAACAGAAACGAGAGCGTCGCCTCAGATCAGAAAACTCACTCTCAAAGTCGATCTTCTCCACGATGTTCTTGGGCTTGATGCTCTCCTCCTGGTTGTAGATGAAGATCTGTCCGTCCTCGTTCTCCGTCCAGCTGTATTTATTCAACCACACCTTTACTTGTGTGTCTGTGCAAACAGCAAACAGGTTAAACTTGTTACGTTTTATTCTGAAAGGAACAAAAACTTTAGAAGACTGTATCCTGGAGGCACAAACTTCCTGCAGCGAACAAACATAAGAAGCAAACCCTGTGTTATATTGTGTGTGTGTGTGTGTAGTCCTGATAGCAAGATGTATGTGTGTCTCTTTTTTCTGTGTTGCTGTTTTTGCATAAAAAATGCTGGGATATTAAAACATGGTAATTTTATTTTATGTAAAAAAAATATATGTTAATCTGATTAATATATAAATAAAAACAGAATATGTAGTACTAGCCATTTATTTTTTTTACTTTTTTTAATTAAGAAATGTCTGAAAAAATAAATCCTGTGTGGAAACACTTCACTCAGCCTGCACCAGAAAAGGCTCAGTTAATAAATGTTTTTTATTGTTTAAATTGAGACTTTGCAACATTTGTTATTATTTTTATCATGTTAATAGAGGAAGAAAAAGCAGTATCGGCTTCAAGAATCGGCCAAATAAAATCAGCTGCACGTATCGTCGTATCGGTTAGACTGATGTCAAAATAATCTGTATCAGTCGACCCTTTACTCAGGACACTACAGGATTTCTCAAACATACATGAATGAGTCAAAGTAAGAGTCTGGACATGTTTTTGATGAGAGGATAACATTATAACATGATATAAAACTCAAAAAAGTTGATTTTACATAATAAATAAAGGTGAAAAGCATTAATAAAATTAAATCATATTAAATTATGTATGTAGGCATTAACTAAACCCCTCTAATTTCTACACAAGACCTTTATATAATTCACAAATCTCTGTAATCTGTTGCTTTAAAAGCCACAGTTTGAGTAACCAGAGCTCTGTGGCTCAGACTTCTTTTAAAAGACAGCTGAAAGTGACAATTCTTCAGAGGAAAATCTTATTATAATATTAAATGTATGTTAGATATATGTTTAGCTTGCATTTGTTTTTTTGTTGTTTTTTGTATTATTTGTTAATTTGATTGCATTAAGGTTTTTTTAATTGGTTTTTGTTTGATTTACTCACTAATATCTGTAACATGATTGTGTTACCAAGTTTATTGTTATGTTATTTATTGTGATGAGGTTGTGATGTTACTGTTAATATGATATTTTTATGTGAACCCCAGGAAGAACAGTTCATACTGAGGTAAAAACTAATGGGGATCCTTAATAAATGAAACTAAACTTCTTACCCAGAGGGTCTCCCAGCATCTCTGCCAGTAACCGGTGCTCGATGGTCTGGTAGGTGATCCCCACCACGTGGCAGATGACTGAGGGGGAGATCAAACAGAGATGTTTAGTCTGTAGTTTCTGATTGGGTGGCAGTCCAATCCAATAAAACAAATAATTTACTGTCATCAGTTTGTCAGAAATCGACACACACATTTTCGAACAGAGTCCTCAAAACCAGTGATGCCATCGATGAGCTCCCGGTTCTCCTCCAGACTCGCCTGTCAGGAACACCAAGAGGAGAGAAACCTTTTTAAAACGTTTAATAAGAAAGTGGGATAAAAACCAGCTGCTGCAGGACTTAATGAGGGGAACACAGCTGAAGAGTGTTTCGTACCCAGAAGCTCTGAAAGTGGCAGGTCTCCAGCAGGTTCCCCAGGTAGAGGATCTGCCTGATGGGACGCTCCTCTTGCTGCGACACAGTAGTCAAGGATACAGACCCCCCCTAAACCCATCAGGACAAAACCCACCAAACTAATAAAATAATAATAATAAAAGCAGAAACAGACGGAGCACCAAAAGGATACGTGTGTTTGGTCGATCATGCACTTGCAGAGAGTGAAGTCTGTGTGCGGCAGGTTGGTCAGAGCTTTCAGCAGAATCTGTGACGTCACATGAGTCTGGAAGTAGGCCGGATTAAACTGGTACCTGAGGAGTTGATAAAAAGAGCTGCTGTGTGTCTGAAGATCAAAAATATTCCATCGAACCCAGAATAAAAACAGATACAAACTAATAATCTGAGCTGTATGTTGGAACGTACAACTTCAGCACGGCCAGGTTTGCCTCTAGATCGTAGGCGTTTTCTCTCGCTTGCGTGTCCACATAGCGCTCCAACGTGGTGAGGTTTTCAGGGTTGTACCTGTGACGATACAGGTACCATTAAATCTATGCTTGTTTCTAGATTGTTCACACAATCAAAAAGCCACATGCTGAATTTGGGAAAAAGGTTCTTTAAAGTTGTTTAGCTTTTTTTTTTTCCTTTTTAATAATATCCGTTAAGTAAAACTTTAGCACTTGAATGCAGCTGTACTCAGTTGGCACATTAAACTGAATGAAATGTATAGACGTAAGCACATTTTTAAAATAAACTCCCCTTTTCCTCTCTTTTAGAAACATGCAGATTCAGTTTAGGTTTTTCAGAATCAGTTTTATTGCCGTTGTCAATGAACAGGGTTCACAGACTAGGAATTTGCTTCGGTGTAAAGGTGCAATAAGTATCAAATATAACAATGAAGAAAATACAAAGGATAAAAGAAAAATATAATAAAAAAAAGAATTCATAGACAAGAAAAGCTCCAACCTGGCAAATAAAACCTGAGACTTATTTTCAATCTATCTGATTTATGTGTTATGGTTCAATTAATTTAATTCCAGATATTGTGTGCTTTAAAATTTCTGTTTGTATATTTTACATTAATTATTATTTTGCACATTTTTATTTTATTTATTAGCACATCTGAGCTTCAATATATATTCTTCCTCAGTTTATTAAACATGAAAGATCTTAATATAAATACAAGTTCAAATAATACAGAAGAGAAACACATAACTCTTCCAACATATGTATCTGAAAAGCCACAAGTAGATAACAGTTTTGTAATACAAAAATGTAATAACAGAAAAAATAATTTCATTTATATTGACATTTAATATCGCAAACTTTGCTAACACTAGCTTAGTTTGGATCAAATGTTTGTTAAATCAAATTACGATACAGAGTCTAAAAAAACTATCCCGACACCTAAACTGTATAAATCATACAGCCTGGGTAAAAAAAGTGTAAATAATACAGATCCAAAGAAGAGTAGTGGTTTATGTTAGCAAACATGCTAAGCTAACGTTAGCACGATTGTCTGGTTACCACTTAATTTCGCTAATCTAATGTACCTGTCGATCCCTCGTAAGAGTTTCCCAACGTTCGCCCTCATCTGCTCGAAGGATGAAGCCATTTGGTCAAAATGTTTTGATTAAATTTTTAGGGGAAAATATATTTTAGCTTACACGTGGACCGAAAAGCAAAGAAGAACCGGGGGCGGAGGGAAAAAAAGGACGGACCGGAAACTACCCGGACAGAAATGCCGATGGACCGGTGACGCTTTGTTCGAGCTGAATTTCACTTTTTTTTGTATTAGTAAAACTTAAGCTGTAAAAAATAGATTCATTGTTACATTAATAACCTACAAATCTATATAAATCAAAAATCATTAAAGGGACTGTTTTGAAGTGTGATTTCCAGCGTGAAATTGCGCAGTACGTTATTTGAGCTTATCGGCCACCGTAGGCGAATTTACTAAGGTGTTCAGGTAACAGACAGTAAAATAAGAGCTGTATTTTAAGTGATGATACTTGATTTTTAATTTTTTTTTTAAATTTTTGTTAAAAACAGTCATTTTTTGAGTCCTCTATCAGCTGAAGATCAACCACTGACACAGCTAAGACTTTTGTGAGGTAACCTTTAGCAGAAGCTAGTTAGCATCAGGTGAACCTGCTTTATCTGTTTGCTTTAATTTTATGAGTAACTAAAGTTTCTGGACTGTCCAGGGTTCAAAGGGTGATGTTGTCCTTCATTATCAAGTCGGCTATCTCCAAATGTGAGTGCAAATGTTTCGATTTTATCGACTTGTATTTTTGTATTTGTTTGTTTTAAATGTCCTTGTGTATTAATGCACCTGTTCAGAGTGAAATACGTAACTTTACCAGTGTTGTATAAAGTAACACAAAGTGATACTTGAGTAAAAGTACAAGTATCATACCAAAGAAATTACTTTGGTAAAAGTTTAAGTCTCCTTTAGGAATATTACTTGAATAAAAGTCTTAAAAGTATCTGATATTTTTGTACTTAAGTATTAAAAGTATTGATCTAAAATGAGTAGTTTTTCCCCAAAATAAAAATCCATCTGAGGGCTGTGGCCAAACGCAATAATATAATTCATGAAATACAAATACTTCTTAAGTACAGTCCTTTTATTTTAATGATTATGTCCTGCTGGAGTGTGACATGATTTGTTTACAAACTAATACAATATAAGCATTTTATATATTTATACTTCTCATTCAAGCACAGTTAAATTCACTCTATCTAGGAGGCAGATTATATGGATAATATTTCGGTTTGTTTTTTTTTAAATAAGCTGGGATGAAAACAAGCAAAAATGAAATAAAAGTAACAACTTTCTACATGTCTTTTTAAAATGTAAGAAGTAGAAAGTAGGCTGAAAAAATAATTACTCAAGTACAGATACCAAAAAATTCTACTTAAGTAACGAAGTATTTGTACTTAGTTACTTTACAACTCTGAACTTAACTGAATGTAAACAAAAGGTTTGTGTGTTAAAGGTCGCCACTGCAGCTTCGCTGTGCTTTAAGAAACTATTGCAGAAATATTTTCCAAATTTTAAAATCTACTTTTATTATATTTTACTGGGTTTGCCTAAAAATATCTCAAGAAAGTTCATTTTTATTAGGAGTGGAAGTATTTGATTTTTGTTTTTAAGCATATTGTAACTTCTTTGTGAAAGATTAGATCCTCTAAAGAAAAATAGTGAAACACTTTGTATGAAGAGGTGAACTGAAATTATGGAATGTTATATAAGCTATAAAATTGGAGAAAAACATGAAAATAAATGAGTGCACACATATATAAGAAAGAAACATTAAGATGGGGATAAAAAAAGACCATCCAGCTCCTGTGAGTGAAACCATACTGTTGTTTTTCTTCTCTCTCAGATCCGAGGTTTCAGCTGCCTGTTCAGGCTCTCATCAGAACCATGTCGTCCTCAGACGGACCCACCTCTTCGGCCTACACCACGCTGGCCATCAGTCGCCCTGCAGAGTCCGTCACACATGTCCAACTCCACCGGCCCGAGAAACTCAATGCCATGAACAAAGCTTTCTGGAGGCAGGAATCTCTTCAATGTGTTTCTGGAGTTAAATGTTTTTGTTGGATGTCACAGAGCAGGAAAATGTTTTATTTCTTATTGAATCTTGTTTTTTTATTATTAACAGAGCTTTACATATTTTCACATCTGAAACTAAAGGTTCTGGCTGTTTTTCAGAGAGATGGTGGAGTGTTTTACTGAGATCTCTGAGGATAAAGACTGCAGGGTGGTGGTCGTTTCTGGAGCAGGGAAACTCTTCACCTCCGGTACGTGTCGGGTGGTCTTAACGCCCTCGCTTCCTTCAGAATCGAATGTTTTTTTTTATTCCTTCTGCTCTGCTGATGTCCAGGTCTGGACTTGATGGATACGGCGGGTGATGTGCTCCAGCCGGATGGCGAAGACGCAGCCAGGATCGCCTGGAACTTAAGAAGAACCATCACCAAGTATCAAGAAACCTTCTCCATCATAGAGAAGGTCAGAGCTCCAGATAATCACCCAGATAAAAGAAAATCTGAGTCAAAATGTTGACGTTGTTCTGTTCCTGTAGTGTCCGAAGCCTGTAGTGGTGGCTGTTCATGGTGCCTGCATCGGAGGAGGTGAGACTTCATATTAAAAAAGAAAAATAAATGCATCATTTTCTTCTCGTCAGGAAGAAATCATCACATTTTTATAGAGAATATCTCAAAACTTTAACTTGTTTCCTTTTTAAAGATTAAAATCTAACCTTTAATGTTTTATTTGTTAAATCTAACATTTCCTGTCTTTTTATCACAGCAACATCTGAAACCTTTAAAGTCTTTAAATCTAAATTAAATCACTAAAAACTGTGAATTAAGTCCTGATTTGTGAAAAACATTTTACACTGTTTAAAAACATTTAAAATATTTATATTTGCATTTGTTAAAACAAACGTTTAAATTTTCAATCCATTTATTCATTTCATTTAAAAACAAATTCACAAATAACAAATAAAATAGCAGAAATAAAAAAATATATGTGACCCATCACATCGAAATGAGGATTAAGTCCAAAAGTGGAATGTGGAGAAATGGGCTGATATAGGGTTTTGTCTTAAACGTGTGCAAAAATTACATTTAGTCAAAATATAATGAATTAATGCCTTATCAATGTATCATTTCAATGAACTGTTTGAAATATAATGCTAAAAACATTTTTGAAGCATTTTTCTGAGCAGTAGCGACAAAAAAGCTGATTTTGAGGAAAAACACCTTAAAATTTTGAATATTTCACTCTGAGCTAAAAATGTTTTTGTTTATTTCCAACTGGGAAATCTTACTATTCAAATGATATTTGAGGTATTTGCTTTATATTAACATAAAAAAATACTCAATAAATTTACATAAAATTAGGATTCAGACCAAGCAGTTATGTGTTATTGTAACCAACAAGACAAATTAAGTCATATCTCTGGATCAACTTTTGATATCAGATTGATTCAGGTGTCAAAATGTAGCTTTTAAAGCCAGGAATCTGAAAATGTAATTAGGTCATTTTGACCAAATTTGACTTAATCCTCATTTCGATATGATGGCTCACATATTAACTATAAAAATTTCAAACAGTGTTCAAAAAATAAATTTCAGATATTCTCACATTTATGATACTTAGACTATTATTAAAATAAAATATACACAAAAACTTTGTGTTTTTGTGTGTTAATGTGCTGATTTAAATTCCTGTTTGTGTTATTTTGTTGCATTTATTCATGTGAGGGCAGAAAGCAGCAGTCATGTTTCACAGTTTGTTGTGTTTTTTTTCCCCAACAGGAGTCGATCTGATTACAGCCTGCGACATTCGCCTCTGCAGCCAGGACGCCTGGTTTCAGGTTAAAGTACGTAGAAAATATAGAGTTAAACTCAACAACAAAACAATCTCAACACAAAAACTGAGTAATAAAGAAAAACAGAAAGATGGACTGAACCTTCCTTAGAACTTGAGTTCACTTTGATAAAAAGAATCATTTAAAATCATAAAAGATATTTAAGATTAACCATCTGTGCAGACTGAGTTCAGTTCTGAAGTTAAATGAAAACTGTTAGTTTCAGGTGTTTCTGTGTCTACAGGAAGTGGATATCGGACTTGCAGCAGACGTCGGAACCCTTCAAAGACTTCCCAAAGTGATCGGCAGCCGCAGGTGATTTAGTTTCACTCACAACCTTTTTAAAACTGTTTTTATGCTTGCTTCTGTTTCAGTCTGTTAGACTTTGTCTCTTTATAAATAAAGTTTGACTCTGTGTGTGTCTGTTTCAGTCTGGTGAACGAGCTCGCACTGACAGCCAGGAAAATGTACGCTGATGAAGCCAAGAGCAGCGGGTTGGTCAGGTAAAAACACAGGTCGTCATTAAATCTGACTAAATATGAGCTTAAATTAAGATCTGATCAGCTGACTAAACAACGATCCGAGGTGTAAATTAAAACCAGCAATGTTGCCGACTCCTCAGGCAGAAAAATCACTATTGGCTGTCCTACTAGATGATGTCATCTAATTTTCATATGTGGACATTTGTCAATAATTGCGATTTAGGCTGTAGGAGAGATGACATCACTGCACTGCTCCCACAGGAAAGCAATGTCACTAAAGGAAAAACTCACTAGATTTGTCAGTTTTAGGAGATAAAGTCATTAGTGGGGTCAGAAAACTCGCTAAATCTAACGACAAAGTTGGCAACACTGAAAACAAGACGGCATGTATAGCTTTAGCTCAATATGTAGAACAGAGTTATAGCTAATTAATGTAATTAGTTGTAAATATATCAAATATTTACCCTCAAAGTTTCATTAAAATCAGTTCAGTGGTTTGTCAGATATTTTTTTCTAACACAACCAAAACAAACACAAAACAGGTAAATAAATTTAGCTCAAACAGTAAGTAAAATAGTGTTTAACCTTTAAATGGTGCCACATTTGTAAGGAACATGCATTTATGGGATGAGAAGTAGAGCTGAGCATGTGGGTTGTGCTCATAAAACATTTGCCAAATCTTCAGTTTTGTTTAAAATTCTGCTCCCCTCAGCTTCTGCCAATCATAGGATTTACTGCAAAGCATTTTTACAACAAATAAATCATCTAACAAAGACTAATTTTACTTTTTGTGCCAAGTTTACATTATTAATAAGCACTAAGCGAGATGAGACAAGACTTTTACACATTGTCTTTTATAAACACAAGCAGTTTTTTTTTTGTATTCTCAGAGCCATCATCAAAGGTCTATCAGGTGATTAATAAATAGTATTGTTCCTTACCTTTTCTCTCCACCTGCAGCCGAGTGTTTGCAGATCAGGAGGCCCTGATGGCCGGAGCCCTGGAGGTGGCGGGGGAGATCGCAGCTCGCAGTCCTGTGGCCGTGCAGGGAACCAAACTGAACCTCATCTACTCCAGAGACCACAGCGTGGCTGAGGGGCTGCACTACATGGTGAGGACTCTTCTACTGAAACCTTCATGTCTGAAACCGAAGGTTCAAAAGGATTTGAACAGATCCTGCTCTGGTTAGAGGAAGCAGCGTCGTCCTGCACGAGTTCCTCTGAAGGTTTGTGAACTCGGAGCTAACTCAGTGTTTACGTTTGTGCAGGCGGCGTGGAACATGAGCATGCTTCAGACTCAGGATGTGATGAAATCAGCTCAGGCTGCCATGGAGAAGAAGAGTCCAAAGACGGCGACGTTCTCCAAACTGTAAACAGTTTGTTTTTAAACCCGGAGGAAACACTTTCAGTTTTTACTGAGCCGCTACCAAAACTAACACGTCGAGTACTTTGTGTCTCAGTAATGATTGGTTTTCAAAGCTTCTCAAACAGAATTTAAAGGATTTCATTCTGTTTAGATTAATATTTTCTGGTGCAATGATGGTTTGATTAAAAAAAACAAAACTGATTATTACCATAATACCATTTTTATAAACAATTATCTTCATGAATGTTTTTTTAAGTTTTGAAAGTTGATTTTTAAATATTCAGCTCTTTAGAGTAAATTAATTTTCAGACCAAACTGTTCATAAAACAGTTTATTGACGTAAAAACTACAAATAAATTAATATAAATTAAAACACTAAAAGATTCAAATAAAGATGGTCTTCATGTCACCGAGTCTGTTTGGCACGAAGCTTCTGTAACGTTTTCTGTGGAGATAAATAAAAGTAAAAAATAAATGAAGTTGATGAGCACTTCAGCAGTTTGACACCTGCAGAATAATATTTTTTAATAAAGAAAAACCTTGTGGAACTCTTTGGCCTTCAGTCTGTTTTTGGCGTAATCTTCTTGTCTGTTTCTGATGGTTTTCAGCTGTTTGACCTCCTCCAGCTGCTCGTACAGCCTGCATACAGAGACAGACAGACACATCAGACCCAGACAGACACACATCAGACAAACAGGTTAATGAACTGAGAGAAAAGAACAGATCCGGGTCGAACCTCTGAGTTCTCCTGTGCATCACAGACAGGTTGTGTTTCCTCTGCTCTGCTGTGCAGATCTTCAGCTCAGCTGCTGGTTTCAGGTTGGAACCATGATCTGAGAGGAAATACAAGATTGTTACAAACTTAAAACAATTGGCATAATACACATGATTTTACTAATTTTGTCACATAACTGACCTATTTTTAAGTATAAAGATGCTTTCTTTGACTTTTTGTATTTGAAGGATAGGCGTGTCACAGACAATTTAAGAACAAAATAAAATACAAAAATGTCCCATGAATAATTCTCAATGAATAAAACAGCTGAACTGAAACATGACAACTGAAACTACAAACTACAGCTCAACTTCATTGATATTATAAAACCAACAATAAAGACGATTAAAATTTGTTAAAAAAAACAAAACAATATCATAATCAACATATAAGATTAAAAACAGTAATCAAGGTTTGTTAAGAAAAGAAATGGACGATGGAAGAAAGGATAGTTTAAACTTTGTAACAAATTGCTCAGTAGCTTTTCCTCAAAGGTAATAATTTGTAATTTGCAAACAGAACATGAAACGAGATCCTTTTTGCCTGTTTGATAACAGTGTCCTCATAAACAGACTGAAACTTTGACCCAGTTATTTTTATTGAGGTTTTCATTATATTAATGTAACCGTACCTGAAGAGGGAAGCTGTGGTTTTTTTGTCCCGCTGTTCTTCTGAGGTTCTGAAGTAGTTTTTACCGTATGGGCCACGGATCCAGCTCTAACTGGATCTTGGTTCTGAGGTTGAGTTTTGGCTCGAGCTGCTTTGGTTTTCATCTCCTCCACCCTGCGGCTGGACCTCTGAAGGAGAGCCGTGTGTTTCTGCAGGGAGACCTCCTGCAGGTCTTTGTCTGGACCCCACTGGAACTCCAGGACGGTCCCTGAACAGAAACATTTCATCACTTTTCACGATGCAAATACTTCCTTTTTTAGTCATGTGCTTTAAAAATCAGAGGCAGTCGCAAAATCAGACTTTAAAATCAACGTGAGGTCGACCAGATGTTTGGTATTTTTAGCTTTGTTCATTCAGAAATGGTTCAGATCAAACGTTCCCTGGATGATTTAGTGTTTGCACCTCTTTATTCTCTGTTCATGTGACAATGGTCAGGCCCCCCATTACATACTGGACCTTCTGAAGCCTCTCTGTCCATCCAGGACTTTGAGGTCTTCAAATCAA
>JARVGW010000624.1:22377001-22388739 GCA_031762495.1 Anablepsoides rubrolineatus | reverse complement strand
AACGCTGATCACTCTGATCCTCTGCAGCTGCAGAGGATAATCCAGCCAATCAGAAGGTGGAACTGCTGAATGCCTCAGCAAGTAGCAGTCTCAGTAGAGTAATTGGCTCTAAAGCTGAACTGCATAGGGTGTGGTGTTTAGGTGATTAATAATTTGTTTTGCTACCAATTTCTCTGCAATTTTAGACACGGTGGGCAATATATTTATAGGTCTGTAGTTTGTCATAGAATGAAGGTCTCCGCCTTTAAAAATAGGAACAACAATGGCTGGTTTCCACATGCTTGGAAACATATTTTGTGTAATAGAAA
Organism: Anablepsoides rubrolineatus; assembly: GCA_031762495.1. Lineage (NCBI taxonomy): Eukaryota > Metazoa > Chordata > Actinopteri > Cyprinodontiformes > Rivulidae > Anablepsoides > Anablepsoides rubrolineatus. Next base: position 22,388,431 of record JARVGW010000624.1, on the reverse strand, counting down.
GAGTGTTGAGAATTTCAGAAATTTACTCCTAATTTCAGACAAAGAAAAAAGGTAAAAAAGGTTTAACCCCTCAGGGGAGGTCCTCTGAGCAGGTACAATGGCTTCCCCTTCGGGTCAAGTGCGATAAGACAGTTCTGGAATACCTGTTGATAAGCTGTTTCTTGCTTTTTGTCATAAACTGTTCAGACCAAATTATTAGTAAAAATGAACTAAATAAATAAATAAGCTAGTAGCTAAGACAGCTGCATAATTTTAAAATATACAAAACATTACATGGGGAAACAAATTCATGCAGACCCATAGTCAGGAGAACACCTCTGAGCAAACCTGTCACCGTTTCATTTAATTAGTGCTCCAATGCAATTCTAGAAGTTTATTAGCAAACAACCAAGAGTTTAAAGGTTTTCTGGAAGGCTTAGAAGAGAAACCAAATACCATGTATTCAGGAGATGTGGCTTAAGCTTTACTTAGACTTCATATTTAAATGTTATACAACATTACATAAAGATAAATGCAGTGGAAATGGAGGAGGGTATGCCACTCTTTGATTTTTTTAAAATTAATTAAACAGACACTCATTTACAGAAGAAGACACAGAGACACAGTTGACAATCTAGTAAAAAATAATTTGGGGAATAGTTACTAAGCTTACAGATGGGTTAGGGTTAGGAGGCCCAAGGAAATACAAAGTGTTTACTTGAGTATTTTAAGTAGGGAGGGGCAGTTTATGCAAACCAGCCTCCAAAAACCTGGTAATCATGTCTTGGATCCAACCCACATTTTATAAACCAATGGATGACAAAGCTGGATTCAGCAGAATGAACAAAGGGGAAACAGAAGAAACTGCCAGCTTCAGCTGCAAATAGGGAAAGGAGATTGACAATATAAACCTTGCATTTCAGAGATCAGTAAGAGTAAATCTATCGGATACAATTCCCCTGGAAACATTCATGTCATCGTCAAGCTACATTGAGTACCACGGCCTTCTCCTGCCTCATATTTCTCACACTGCAGAGAGCTTGGAGTACGCTCAGAACTTCTCTGTGGAAGATACTGATGTGTTTGCTGTCACTTATCCCAAGTCAGGTATATGTCTACGTTTTATCTGTTGTATGTCTTTATTTAACCTGCTCTATGTCAAGCAGATGTTACTGTTTTATCTTACTAGTGTTTAAAAAGCAGAGCTATAGTGTGTTGCTAAAACAAATTAAATGTAATTTTGTGTATGGCTGCTTTAGGCCATGTGGTGGAAATTTAGTATGTTGATATTAATATGTCTATCTGTATAGAGAAAATAGGTATTCAACTCCTCTCCTTTGTGCAAAATAAGTTGCCATAATCAATATCATGACAGTCCGACCTTTTGTGGTAGACATGTGGTACACAACTTTGATTGAATTGTGATTTAATCAAAGGGTATAGGTTCGGACAATGCAAAGATGAGATTGCTAAAGGGACTGTTTTACTTGTGTCATGAGATCAGATAGAATTGATTTTTAGTCACAGGGACTGTAGTTTTCCTGAGTGTTTATACTAATGCAGTGGGGTTCAATTCAATTCAAGCTTCAGTCTTTTAACAGATTTTTTTAACCCACCCACAACTCACATAATCCCAAATACAGAATGCATTGCAAAAGTTTGGGCAGCCTTGTTAATTTTCCTGATTTTATAAATCATTGATTGTTTGGATTAAAAAATCTGTTAAATATATAATATAGAGGAAAAACTCTGATATTTGAGAAGTGAAATGAAGTTTATATGATTTACAGAAAGTGCACAATAATTGGTTAAACAAAATTAGGCAGGTGCATAAATTTGGGCACTGTTGTCATTTTATTGATTGCAGAACAAAATTGCAGTTAAGAATACTCAGGAGTTCAGGAGAACTATATACAGATCATATTGTTTTCTTAAATATGTTATTATTTTTACTATACTATTTTAGTTGTGTTTCCACCAGACAATTGCAGCTAATATTTTGTTGTGTGATATTTCATTGTTGTAATTTAGATGATGCTGGTTTATTACCAATGTTTTATTAATAGTGCGTTTATGTCAACACTAGTAACTGGGAAAAATTTCTACTCTGCAGAGTTCATTTTTATTAATAGAGATGTACATTGTTAAAATTTGAACCCCCCCTAAAATTCAGCTCACATAAATCAGGTCTTTCATCACTTTTTATTAGTTCTTACTTTTAACTCTGCAGGTACAGTCTGGATGCAGGAAATCCTCCCACTGGTGCTGAATGGAGGAGATCTGACCCCAGTCAATACAATTGTAAACTGGGATCGAGTCCCATGGCTGGAAGAAACAAGACTGGCAAAGGTTGTGGACCAGTTGGCATCTCCACGTGCACTGGTCTCACATTTCACCTACAACCTCATGCCCCCTTCCTTCCATACCTCCAAAGCCAAGGTAGCTGAGTAAACACTTTATCAAAGATGTATATACTGTATATTATTATCTGATATTCCATCCATTAAATATCTCCCACTTGTTCTCAAGTCAGGTTGCTGAGGCAGCAACTTAAGCAGGGAGGCCCAGACATCACTTTACACAGACACCACCTTCCTAGCTATTCTGGAAAGATTCCAAGGTATTCTCAGGCCCCTAAAAAATGCTGTCCATGAAAGCTATGAGTGTAAAGTGGCAGGATGAGGATCAGTGCCTCAAAATCCGAGACCATGGTCTTGAGCCGGAAAAGGCTAGGATGCCTTCTCTGTGGAGGAGTTTAAGTATCACGGGGTCTTGTTCATGAATGAGGGAAGAATGGAGCGAGAGATCAACAGGCAGATTGATGCTGCGTCTGCAGTGACGCGTGCGCTGTACTGTTTCGTTGTGGTGAAGCAAGAGCGGAGCCAAAAGGCAAAGCTCTCGATTTACTGATCCGTCTATGTTCCTACTCTCATCTATGGTCACGAGCTTTGATTAGTGACCGAAAGAACAAAATCAGGGATACAAGCGGCCGAATGAGTTTCCTCCGCAGGGTGTCTGGGCTCTCCCTTAGAGATAGGGTGAGAGGCTTATTTATTTGGAAGGGACTCAAAGTAGATCCTTTACTCCTCCATGTTGAGAGGACCCAATTGAGGTGGCTCAGGCATCTGGTTAGGATGCTTACTGGACGCTTCCCTGGTGAGGTGTTCTGGGCACATCCCACTGGGAGGAGGCCCAGAGGAAGACCCAGGACACACTGGAGGGACTATGTTTTTCAGCTGGCCTGGGAACGCCTTGGAATTCCCCCAAGTGGCTAGGGACAGAGAAGTCTGGGTCTCTCTGTTTAGGCTGCTGCCTCCACTACCCTACCCCGAATAAGTGGAAAACAAATGGATGGATGGAAAGTTATGAACAGAACCAATGGCAATGGGCAGCCCTGCCAGAGTCCAACTCTCACCCTGTAGAGGTCTGACTTTGATTTGCAATGCAAACCAAACTCTCTCACCGCTTGTATAAAGACTAAGTGGCCATTAATAATGAACTCACTATCCCGCTCTTTCACCCCCCACAGTGTGCCTCAAGGGAGGTCAAACACCTTCCACAAAACACATTTAGACTTGATGGACCCCTTGAGGACCCTAATAAGAATAAAAAGGTGGTCCAGTGTTCCACAGCCAGGACAGAACCTGCATTGTTCCTCCTGAATCTGAAGTTCAACCATCAATCAGACCAGCTTTTCCAGTACCCCCTGAATAGTCAAGGAGGCTGAGTGATGCTCCTATAGTTGGAACACACCCTCTGATCCCATTTTAAAGAGGGGAACCACCACTCCAGTCTGCTAATCCAGTGGCACTGCCCCAGATGTTCACACTATGTTGAAAAGGTGTACCAACGAAGACAGCCCAGCAATATGAGGCTTGAGAAAATCAAGATGGATCTTGTCCATCTCTTGAGCCCTGCTGCGGCAGAGCTTTTTAACTACCTTAAGTGACCTCAGCCACAGTTATGTTACAGTAGTGAACTCTGAGGTCCACTAACCGCTCCTGTAACCCTCATGGTATTATGCACCTGAGTAGTATGACCCATCCTACAGGTGGTGGGTCCACAAGAAGACAAGCCCAAGTCTTTGAGCACCTGAGACCAGATGCTCACATATGAGCTTCTCCACCAGGCCAAGTGTAGGGCCCTGGTAAACCATATCTGGGCAAGAGAAATCAAGTTCCTTGATTTTGTACTTTCAAACAAGTGTTTTGAATTCTCTTTGTTTGGCCTGTCACCTAGGACAAATATGCATTGGGAGACCCTACCAAGGGCAATTTCTCTTGCCTCCGACAGCATAGCTCCAAGGATCCTTCAGGCACACAAACTCCTACATTAGGATAAAGTGTTGATTCAAAGGGAATCACTACCTTGTCTGAATGTTATATTTTCATACTGTGTTTTCTACAGGTGATCTATGTCATGAGGAACCCCAAGGATGTCTTGGTGTCTTCATATTACTTCCACCAGATGACTTTTTTCCTTGAAGATCCAGGAACATTTGATGAGTTTATAGAAAAATTCCTACAAGGCAGAGGTCACATCTCACATTCTGAAGTTATTCAGAACAGCATCTCATTGATATCTAAATCAGTGTATTACCTTAAATACCTGCAATGAAAATAGATTATTGAAACACGAGGGTTTTGTTGATGTCCAAGGTCAGGGATGGGCAACTTAAACAATGGAATCGGCCACAGCATTGCACACTTACCCAAATGTCCTGTCAGACTGTCCTGTCAGACTGTCAGACTCCTACATGGTTGCGGTCTGAGGTGGGTAGAATACCCAAAGATTGTACTCAAGTACGTGTAGCACTATTTCAACATATTTCTACTCAAGTAAAAGTAAAAAGTAGCCATCCAAGAAGTGACTCAAGTAAGAGTAGTAATACTTCAAAATAAAATACTCTAGTAAAAGTAAAAAGGACAGCATACAAATACTCCTAAAAGTATATATTTTCCAAAACGTTACTCAAGTAAACGTAACTGAGTAAATGAGTTAATATTGTTATGCCTGTCCAATCAGCAGAAATCCAGTTATCATAAATCCAAATATATACAATGGTCCATGTCTTTAATGGAAAGGGGTGCGAGACACATCAGGTTCCAGCCCCAAGAACCACTGATGCCCCGCAGCAACCGTTCCACTGGGACAGATTCATTCCCCTCGATCTAATCCTAATGTGGAAAAAAATAGTGTCAATTGCATTCAGATCAAATCCATAAATCCTTGTTTCGGATAGGTTAAAAAAAAGGCTTGAAAGAGCAGCAAAGCAGGGTAGGAGGGGCAGGTTCTGGAAAGAGCAAAAAAGCGTCCAGCTCCTCTGGAGGCTAAGCAAAAAATAAACAAACAAACAAACAAATAAATAAATAAATAAAAATTGTGACTTTTCTTTAGAAAATTTCCTGGGGTTTTTTTTTTTCTTAAAAAAATTCTGAAATTAATCTCAAAGTTTCTGTGTTTTTTGGCCGTGATTTGCTCCTCCTTTTTATTCCATCTGCAAAGTGGCCCCAATCGTAAATTTCACACACAATTTTACCTACCTGTGCGGGTCTTTTTCCTCTGTCCTTAGCTATGATTAAATGTCTTTTCCTCACTGGTAGAGAAGAGGTGTGTGTGAGGTCGGATCTGCGTTGGAGGTGCCATCTAGTGGCAAACTTTGTCACTGAGACACTTTTATATATTTTTGTAATTTTCAAAAATTAATCTAAGACCTGCTTTGAGTAACGGCACAAAATGCCAGTTTCCCTTCCCTGACCTAGGTCATCTGTGTTAACCAACCAAAGACCAGTTTTTTAAATCAGTCTTTCTTGTCTGCAGTGCTGTTTGGAAAATGGACAGATCATATAAAGAGCTGGAAACGTACCAAACTGGGAGACAGAATCTTGTTCATCACGTATGAAGAAATGGTTCAGGTCTGAGTTTTTATTAATTAATGTTGTATTTTATTAGTTTCATTTAGAAACCAGAGGTACAACTGTTTTTTAAAATCATTATTTATGTCTGTCCTTGGCATAGTTCTAATCCACACCTGAATACCTCTAATTCAGCAAACTGCTAAAACATCTGCTTTGAGGTTCTGAAATCCTGTGGGTGACTAAATTCACCAATTTGAATATCCAATAGCAAGAAAATATATAAAATTTTAGAATGGAAATCAAATGACAACAAATATGCAAGAAGGAGGACTTGACTGCAAATGACACACTGTCTCTCTTCTAGGACTTGGCTGCATCTATCAAGCTTATGTCAGACTTTCTGGGCTGTGATCTGAGAGAAGAAGTCATTCAGAAGGTAGCAGAACAATGCTCTTTTAAGACCATGAAGTCAAACTGCATGTCCAACTTTAGCCTGGTCCCCAAGAAGTACATGGACAATGAGAAGTCTCCTTTTCTGAGGAAAGGTGAGTCTTTTACAATTTATTAAATTTTACTTTTCAGTTAAGCTAACTGGCAACTTATATTTTGAAGATGTGAAACTGAGTTCATTTTAGCTAACTTGGCATGAAAATTTCTAAAGACTGGTGATTTGTTGGAAGACCCCATAGTGTTTATTTATGTACTTCCTGCACCACACAAACTTCTAAACTGATGGTGGTCAGAAGGTGCGTTGGTATAGGTGCATGGCAGCCTCTGTCAGTGTGCCCCAGGGCAGCTGTGGCTACAATGTAGCTTACCACCATCAGTTTGTGAATGTGTGAGTGAATTGGTGAATGTATGTATGAAGGAGCTTTGAAAGCTCCTTCACAGACCTCCTGTTTTTCCCGTGACAGGTTGTAGTGATAATGTAACTAAAATATCTTAGTGGCACTGGAAACTTCTCTCATCAAAAATAAGCTGCTGTGTAAAATCAAAGTATCATGGGCATAGTAGTTCCATTAACGTGCTAATAGCAGAAGTAACTGTTTAGCACTTGCATACATTTTATATTTTTCTGTGTGTGTACTCGGAGTCTCTAGGAGTTCAGAAAAGTTGAATTTAGTCTCCTAGTACAGAAGATTTCTTTATAATTTATTTGAGTCATATTTTTCCATCCGCTTATTTTTTGTCTGTTCACTACTATGTTTTTAAACAATAGTGTCACAGTATTTGCTGTGGAACTGCTAAACAAAGTCATAGACTTCTGTCTTACCAATTTTGCATATCAGTGGTCTGCAGGTTCGTTGTTTTCATTCTCTTCTCTTTTTTTTCTTTTTTCCCCTATTTTTCACTTCAGTAGAAAAAATAACTAAGTATTAGTTTCTTAATTTCTTCATCATCAGTGATTTTTTTTTAAAGGAAAGAAAAAAAAGAGGAAATATGATTAGAAAAATTGAAAGAGAGATTAGGAAATATATCAAATATACATCAAGGGAACACAAGGTCACACACCTGACGTCTGTCCGCTCACCTGAAAGTAAACAAATACAAGAAAACATAGCAACAAGATACATATCCCTATAATAATAAATTAATTATAATTTCTTTGTAAAGCATGCATGCACAAGTTAATACCCATCCATACATTTATACAAACATACATGCATACATTCATGCGTATTATAGATCTATACACACAGACATATTTTCATACATTCTCTTCTCGATCTGGCTTGAACATGTGAGGCTGGATGTACAAAAAAGGTTTATGCTCAGGATTTTTTCCCCACTATCAGATCTATGTAAGTACGTACGTGCAGTACATATGTACGTATGTATGTATGTATGTATGTATGTATAGATGGATGGATGAATTGGATGGGTGGGTGAGAAGGAAGGAATAATGTAATTTTAAGATATTCACATGGTGGTGAACAATATGCATTCCTTAGGGAGTTTCATTTTATCGTAAACATCTGTCTATACTTCCAAATGGCTACTAATATATAGCTTTACTTTCTTTTCTCATTGATATGTTGTTTTCATTTTTTCTTGTTGATGTGCTTCATTGTGGCAGGAATTGTTGGTGACTGGGAGAACCACTTCAACTCAGAACAACTGGCCAGATTCACATCTGTCCTTCTTAAAGAGCTGGAGGGAGAGAACGTCTCTCTGCCATGGAGCCTGGATTGACCAGCAAAGACAAAATGAAGTGATGAGATGAAGTGAAGACCTCCCCATTTTAGTTATAATTAACATAAAATAATAATAAAAGTAGGAACTGTAGATAACTTTTTATCTAATTTAATTGACATGACAAAAAAATAGTCATAATATGCATTATCATACATACAAATTATAAGCAATTTATTTTGTATAAAAGCTAAATATTTTTACAACTGAATGGTACTTTAACACTGATCTATTCATCACAACTTTAAGCTAACATTAAAACATCTTTTTTTTCATGCGACACATCAGCTTCTGCCCAGATAAAGAGTTTCCATCTTTTAATCAAAGCATCAATGTTCTGTAGCTCTGATCTGATCATGACTCATGTATGCTCAACCAAACTTTAGAGCTGCTGCTTTAAAATGCAATTTTGGGGATTTTTGAACAAACGATTTTTGCATTTTGAATTGTTTTTCAGGATGAACTCAAATTAATCAATTAAAAGGTATTATTTAGGTCTATCCTGTGTTTGGAAGGAGATACTTAGTGATGTTTAGCCAAATTCATTTTAAACGACTTATTACAGCTGATCTAAACTTCTGGATATTTCTCTTAAGGTAACAAAATGTTTCAGCAGATTATCACAGTCTGTGTCTTTTCTGTCTTTGTTCTTCTTCTTTTAAATTTTATTGGCGGATGGCAAACCAACTTAAGGTGCATTTACCACCACCTACCGTACTGGAATGTGGATATCAATGATAATCATTCTGTCTTTGTTTTTCTAGTGTTTCAGTGTTTATCTCTGCCCTGCAGCCCCGCCCATGCTCACCTGTTCCGTCTTGTGTCTCCTCCAGGTGTTTCTCATTGTCATTAGTCAGCTTTATATTCAGTGTCTTGTCATCTTGTGTTTGTCTGGTCATTGTTGCTGTTTACCAGATAGTGTGGTGTCCTGCGTTTCTCATGCTTTTGTCTCCCCTGAGATCTCGTAAGTGTTTTTCAGAAGATCAGAATCAATTTTATTATCATTGTCAGTGAATACACACAGACTAGGAACTTGCAGTTAAGAACACCTCGTTCAAGAGAATGACATACATAACAAACATGGGAGAACAAGGTGAACAGGTCTTTTGCAACAGGGTTGCACTACCTTTTTGCAGTTTGGAAAAACACAATAGGATAGGTGATAGGAACGAGCCCATTGTTGACATATCCTCTCCGGGGAAATTTTGATAAGCGTGCTGATCAAGGACAAGCAGCTGGGGTTCCAAAAAGATAAACACAATAGTTTGGGACAAGCAACTTGAATTTCTAGCTGCTTTTCAGTCTCACTGAAATCTCTAAAGATGGCAAAAAAAAATCCAAATGTTCCAAATTCTATGCCTTCTCGCTTCTCACCGTCTGAAACTTCACCCAGGTGTTCTCCTTACATCCTGGAGGCGCGCTCCTGGTCAGCGATTCTCGTCAGAATCACGTCCAGTTTGCAACCCATATCCCCCAGGAAATTGAGTCTGTGCGTTACCAGATCGGGAGATTCCCTCCAGCTTCTCTGCTGTCAGGATTGTTTTCAGTTTCCGATAAACCAGAACTCCTCCACAGCCGATCAGCAGGAATCCAGTTATCATAAATCCAAATATGTACAAATCTTCCACTTCTTCAATGGAAAGCGCAGCTAAACAGATCAGGTTCCAAGCCCATGAACCGCTGATTTGCCCAGCTGTGACCATTCCACTGGGACAGCTGCGTTCCCCTCGCTCCAATCTTAAAGTGGAAAAATAGTGTCAATTGCATTCAGAGACCAGTTGACCAGAGCCACAGTTTCTTTTTTATTCCGGATGATAGGTGAAGAACGGCTCGGAAAAGGAAGTGGGCCTTTTTCTTTTATTAATAAAGTCTTTTCGTAACCAATAAGACAAATTAAGTCATATATATTAATTTACTTATGGTATCAGAATGTAGCTTTTAAAGCCAGGAATCTGAAAATGTAATTAGGTCATTTTGACCAAATTTTACTTAATCTTCATTTTGATGTGATGGGTCACATATTTCAAGACATTGGTTTAGTTTTTGTTAAATAAGTATTTTAATAAATTACCAGATGTATTCATGTTGTCCATTGAAAACAGAATAAAAAATTACCAGTAAATATGACTCCTGAAACCTGAACTAAGTGTAAAATAATTAAAAATTGTTTAATGAAATCTGATGATCTTTGCTGTAGAAACCAAACTTTGATTATAAATCTCTTACAAAAACCTTTATGCAAATAAAGCCAGTAGGTCAGCAGTTAATACTTTAGTACAAAGTTTTTACAGCAACACACAAAAACAGCAAGATTAACATCAAATAATAATAAAAAATATTGAACTAATACAATCACCATGATATGTGAACAAAGAAGCATCAGATGCATCATTTAGCTGAGAGAGTGGCTCTTTAAATCAAGTTCAGATCCTCTACCAGAGGCCTATCTTACAGTATCTTAGCTGTTCCTATACATACATGATATATATTCTGTCAAAGTTAAACATGAAATGTCAGTTCATTACAACTGGCCCTTTGAGGGCCACCATAACACTTATGTAGCCCTCTGTAAAAAATGTGTTTGACACCACTGTTCTAAAAGTTTTGCTTTTAGGAGACATTTAAACATTTGAAACCTGATGGAGGAACATTTACAAAGTTCCCAATCATGTTAGTGTTTGGTTTTACCTGAGCAGATCACCTCAAGGTTTTTGTTACTAATAAAACGAAAATAATTTAAACAATGTCTTAGTGCAGATTTTGGTTGCAGACAGGAAGACTTGATCCACCATACAGGTCTGTATGAAGATTCCTTCAGTCTTGTTGAGACAACAGAACCACATCCCAGCTGAGCACAAACTGCAGCAGCTGTGGTTTTGTTCCACTGATTGTCCCTATCAACCACTGGTCTCCACTGTTTCTGGTGAATCATCTCCAGAGTCCCAGCACAGTGGCTGGCCCCTCCCACCAACCTGACGGGGTCTGAGCAGAGACAGAAAAATAATGAATAAATGAAGTAAACCAGTTAACAGAATCAAGTCTGCAGCTCCTCCTCTACCTGAACAGCTGAGTCCAACCGCTCTGCCAGGTGTGGTGTTTGTAGTTGGACCAGATGTACAGTCCAAAAGAGTAGACTCTGTGCCTTCACACTGGAACTCTTTGCTCCATGTTGAAGCTTCTGCTTCTCCATAGAGCGCCCCCTGGAGGACTGAAGGAGGACCACAGTCCAGCTCCCTGCAGACCACCTCTGCATCCTTCTGGTCAAAACCATCTTCACTCACTGAGGACCAGGACTGGTTAAAGTTCACCGCCACACTGCCTGAACACAGACCAGTCCCATTCACCAGTCTGACTGAGTCTGGACAGAGAGAGGAAGAGGAGAATCAGACACCTTCATCAG
>JARVGW010000624.1:22164727-22175206 GCA_031762495.1 Anablepsoides rubrolineatus | reverse complement strand
TGTGTGTGTGTGTGTGTGTGTGTGTGTGTGTGTGTGTGTGTGTGTGTGTGTGTGTGTGTGTGTGTGTGTGTGGACAGAGACCAGACGACAGCAGGCCAGGTGTGTGTGTCTGACCGCCCCTAAAGCTAAACGGCTAACTGTCACCTGCTTAGAAAAGTAGAAAATTAATTGTGTTTTACTGAGAGCTCATTTATTGTTGTAACCATTTGTTAATTATTTAATATTATCCTCTTAATAAAAGTCAGTTAGTTAATAACTGGCCAAAATAAAATTATGACTCATTGTGTGTTTTCTGTGTGTGTCTGCTGCAGGTAAGATGTTTACTAATCCACAATGACAATTACAAAGTTCCAGAAACACTTTGATATTTGAAGATAAACTGATGTTTACAGATTATCAGCCACTCGGGGGGGGGGGGGGGGGGGGGCCGGGGACCCCCCACCACAGTTTATGAGTTCTAAGGTTTTTTATGTAATAAAACTTAGATTCAGCCTCACAGGTAAAGTCTGGTTCTGAATTCTGATCTGGTCCAGAAACCGAGACCCAGTAAAACCATTTAAAGACCTGATGAAGACTTTCTCCTCCTCTTCCTCAGCAAGCAGAACAAAGTTTGTCTCAAACAGATTTTATTCAAACCAACAATTAAAAATAGATTCATTCAGTTTACATTCAGAAAAATCAGAGTTCTACACTAAACCTGGTTCTGTACAGTCCAGACCTGGTTCTGTACAGTCCAGACCGGGTTCTGTACAGTCCAGACCTGGTTCTGTACAGGAGGAGGAGGAGGAGGATGAAGAGCAGCTCTCAGCAGGAGGTGAAGGTCTTCCAGAAGAAGTTCTTGCAGCCGGCCTTCCTCTCTCGAGGCGCCAGCAGCGGCCCGGTTCCGGCAGCCCGCTCCAGGTCCAAACGGATGTCCTCAGGTTCTCCTTCAGGCAGAGGGAAGCCGTCCTCCTCCAGAACCTCGTTCTCCATCTGCAGGAGGTCCGACAGGAGCAGCTCTGCCAGAGAGGAGCGGCTGGTGTCCTGCAGGAACACAGAGGTCAGACAAACAGAACTTATTCTGACCCGGGTCAGACAAACGCCTGGCACTGCCCCCTCCGGGTCCAGACTGATGAAGCTACTGCTGGCTGACAGCGCCAGCATCACAGTCAGGCTGGATCCAACAGGACCTCAGAAAACTGAAACCCAGACAGAGGTTCTGGTTCTGGTTCTGGTTCTGGACGGGTTTAAATTAAAACTATTTTCTGTTGGAGCTGCAGACGAGACAGAACCAGAACCTGAACTTTAGTTTAAAAATCACAGATAAAGAAAAGAAAATCAATCAAACAAACAAACAAACAAACAATTAATTAATCAATAATCAATTAATTGATTAATTAATTAATCAAAAGAAAAACACAAAAGTTCCATAATCAAAAATAAATAAAAAAAAGAAAAAAAGATTTTCAGATCATTTGATATTTTCTGTTTTTGTTTTGAATAAAACTAAAACAAATTCAAAGTTTTAATATTTGAAGAAATAAAAAGTTTTATTCTAACATCAAAGAGAACAAATTTAATTAAACTTCAAACATGTCGAACATTATAAACAAACAAACAAACAAACAAACAAACAAACAAACAAACAAACAAACAAACAAACAAACTTAAGTAAAACTGATTGAAATAAAAACTTTTAAATAAATAAATTCACTGAAAATCAAAGTTTGTTTTTATTAATGTTTTTAAATCTTTGATCTCAAATAAAGTCTTTGATGTTTCTGTTTTTTGTGTCTGAAGTTGATGAAATAATTAAATATTTGTTGATCAGAAATCAGACAATGTGTATCAACCTTCAGAACCAGAACCAGCTGATTGATAAACGGATCAGAACCTTCAACTGATCCGGTCGGTTTCACAGATTTAAAGAAAAAGAAATCTAAATTATTTTACTGAAATTTTGTTTGTAAAAAATAAAAACCTGAAGAAAAGAAGCAACTTTAACATTTTTATATAAATTAAATTACTAAAAATAAATAAACTTTACTGTTTATTCAGTCTAATATTTTATTAAACTTATATATTTAATATTTTTATATTATTAGATAATCACTAATATCATTGAGACTAAAGAGGAGAAAATTATAACTTCAAAAATCTGAAATTTTATTCCCTGAAAGATTCAAAAAGATTTGAACTTTTTGAACTAATTTTATTATATATATACATATAAATATACATATAAATTAGTTAAGAGTAAAACTAGCTAAATCTATTGCATCATTTTATAAAGTAAAGGACTTGTTTAATGATAAAGCTCTGTATCTGTTATAAAACACATTAATTGTTCCACACTTGGTCTATTGTGTTGAGGTATGGGGTAAAACATGTAAGATTATTACACATCCTGGTTTTATTTTGTAAAAAAGAGCTGTAAGAGTTATCACTAAAAACATTACCATTATCCATCTAATATATTATTCTGTAAACTGAAACTATTGAAATTATATGATTTGGATGATTATAATATTTTGTTAGTTATGTATAAAGCACACCAAAACATAAAATCTTTAAACATTCAGATACATTTTGTAAAGAGAGAAATCTGTTATAATCTTAAGAGAATAAAGATGTTCATGAAACCTAAATTTAGAACCAGTTTAAAAGAACAAAGTTCCTCAATTCAAGGAGTCAGATTGTGGAATAAATTTAGAAGATGATGTTAAAATCACTGTACATGTTGAAGAGACAAATATGAAACAGTTTAATCTGTAGCCATTTAATTTGTTGTTCTAGAATTATTCAATGTTTTTGTTTTGTTAACTGAAGATTATTATAGTTTGAGTTTAAACTTAAAGAAAAAGAGGCAGATATAAGATTTGTTTCTTCTCTCTGCTGCTTTCATTTTATTTTATTTGTATTTTTTTTATTGTTCATAGAATTATGTGTTTTTTTTAAGAAATGAATAAAGTTTGAAACAATAAAAATAATATTAAAAAAACTAAAGTAAATTTTTGTGTTTTTAATCTTTTAACTCAAAAAGAGAAAAAAATCATCTTTAAGGTCAGCAGAGTTGCTCTAAAAGTTCTGCTGGAGTTGAACCGGACCTGAGTTCTGGTTCTGGTTCTGGTTCTGGTTCTGGTGTGGGTGTGTCGGACCTGTTTGGAGCCCAGCAGTGGGGTTCGGTGCAGCAGCAGGCGGAGTTTGGAGTCTCTCTGCGCAGCGGAGCAGCAGCTGAAGGAGGCGCTGATGGAGAGGAGGAGGAGGAGGAGGAGGAGGCGTGAGGAGGAGAACATCTTCATCACCTGTCTGTCTGCAGCTCGGAGGGTCTGGTTCTGACCCAGGAGAGCAGCTCTTATGAAGCCTTGCTGACGTCACTGCTCGCTGTTAGGGGAGGGTGAGTGATGATGATGATGATGATGATGATGATGATGATGATGATGATGATAAGGGTTCAGTTTAATGAGCCGAGATGAAGAACAAATTAAAAACTGAATGTGCTTCACTTTGACTGACCCGGTACCGGTTCTGTTCTGTTCTGAGAGGAACCTGCTGTGATGAAGATCATTAAAGTGATGATGATGATGATTTAATCCTCCTCTGCCTCGCTCAGCTGTTGTGGTTCTGATGGACCTGGTTCTGGAGGGCCGAGCTGGACCTTTTGTCACAGAACCCCAGAAGAGTCCGAAAAGTTCAGGTCCTCATTTGATCATCTTTCTGCTGCTGAGACTCGGGTCAGAACCTGAGCCAGTCCAGAACCTGAGCCAGTCCAGAACCAGAGCCAGTCCAGAACCTGAGCCCGTCCAGAACCAGAGCCAGTCCAGAACCTGAGCCCGTCCAGAACCAGAGCCAGTCCAGAACCTGAGCCCGTCCAGAACCAGAGCCAGTCCAGAACCAGAGCAAGTCCAGAACCAGAGCCAGTCCAGAACCTGAGCCAGTCCAGAACCAGAGCCAGTCCAGAACCTGAGCCCGTCCAGAACCAGAACCTGAGCCCGTCCAGAACCAGAGCCAGTCCAGAACCAGAGCAAGTCCAGAACCAGAGCCGGTCCAGAACCAGAGCCAGTCCAGAACCTGACCCCCTCTTCTTCCTCAGCCCAGAACTTCCACCTCTGAGCTCCACAGGTCCACAAAGAACTTCCTGCTGACGCCTCAATGGTTCTGATCCATTATTATGGTTAGTTTATACTTAATGACCATGAACTCATCTTCATCATTTTCATCGTCATCATCCTCGTCATCTTCGTCATCATCGTCATCTTCATCATCATCCTTGTCATCTTCATCATCATCCTCGTCATCTTCATCATCATCCTCGTCATCATCGTCATCTTCGTCATCATCATCTTCATCCTCGTCATCATCCTCATCATCTTCGTCATCATCATCATCGTCATCTTCATCATCATCCTTGTCATCTTCATCATCATCCTCGTCATCATCGTCATCTTCGTCATCATCATCTTCATCCCCGTCATCATCCTCATCATCCTCGTCATCTTCGTCATCATCGTCATCTTCGTCATCATCATCATCGTCATCATCGTCATCATCCTCGTCGTCTTCATCATCATTATCATCATCATCATCCTTGTCATCATCATCATCTTCATCTTCGTCATCATCATCATCCTCATTCTCATCATCTTCGTCATCATCGTCATCATCCTCGTCATCTTCGTCATCATCATCCTCGTCATCTTCGTCATCATTATCATCATCATCATCGTCATCATCCTCGTCATCATCATCATCATCATCATCATCCTCGTCATCTTCATCATCCTCATCATCTTCGTCATCATCATCATCGTCATCATACTCGTCATCTTCGTCATCATCATCATCGTCATCATCATCATCATCATCTCTCTGCAGACGTTCTGATCATCAGAACCAAACACCTGTAGCCCTCTGTTAGCGTTTAGCACCTGAAAGACCTGGACCACCAGGAAGAGGTTTTAGATCTTGTCAAAGCTTTCAGATCCTAAATATCCTGGTCTCATCATTTCTTGTTCTTTATCTAGTCTTTTCAGACCTGGTCCTGGTTCTCTCAGACCTGGTTCTGGTTGTGAAGGTCTGGTTCTGGTCCTTTCAGACCTTGTTCTGGTCCTCTGAGACCTGGTTCTGGTCCTTGTGATAATAACATGTAACATGTGACATGTGACATGACTTCATAATCAGGTCAAAGGTCAGGGCCGACAGGTGACGGCAGGAGGTTCTGCGTCACATCGAGGCCTCCTGAAGGAGCCGGCCAATCAAACGCCTCGCTGCAAACTAACCAATCAGGCGCCCTGCTGGAGGCTAACGTGTCCGTCGGTCCGGACTAATCGCTGAGCGGAGGCACAGCGGGCATGTGTCTGTCAAACACAAACACACTCACGCCGAACTGATTCACCTCGTTAGGTCGACAGAGACCCCCCACCTGCACCCTGTGGGATTCTGGGTAATCTGTTTATACAGGACCATGAGGACAACATGTCCCTCTGACATGAAGTCAAAGACTCAACAAGCCGTCAGACCAGAAACATAAAGAGCTGAGAGGAAGAGGAGGAAGAACTGAGAGATAAAGAACAGAAAAACAGAAAGAAACAGAAACAAAGACCATAAAAAAGTAAAGAATCAAACAAGAAGTGAAGTGGGAGGAGTTGATGACTGATGCAGCTCTCTGATTGGTCCCCCAGGACATATACCTGGACATTAGTCCCCCCCCAGGACATTTACCTGGAAATTAGTCCCCCCCCCCAGGACATTTACCTGGACATTAGACCCCCCAGGACATATATCTAGACATTAGTCCCCCCCAGGACATTTATCTAGACATTAGACCCCCAGGACATATACCTAGACATTAGTCCCCCCAGGACATTTACCTGGACATTAGACCACCCAGGACATATACCTAGACATTAGTCCCCCCCAGGACATTTACCTGGAAATTAGTCCCCCCAGGACATTTATCTAGACATTAGACCCCCCAGAACATATACCTGGACATTAGACCCCCCAGAACATATACCTGGACATTAGACCCCCCAGAACATATACCTGGACATTAGACCCCCCATGCCCCTTTCCTGTGAGGTAAGTGTCTGGGGGGTAAATGTTTGGGGGTAAGTGTCCAAGGGGGAATTATCCTGGGGTGCATGTGTCCTGGACGTGAGTGTCCAGATGTCCAGAGGGTAGGTGTCCAGGAGGGTAGATGTCCAGGGGGGTAAGTGATGATTGGACCATTTTTCACCACTTCAGAGATGCAGTTAAAACATTAAAAACAGCAGAAAATTCAAGGCTGTTTTGTCCCAAAACAATTGGGTTCATCTATTGGTTCTGTCCGGCTTGGCCTTGATTGGCATGCTATCTAAGACTCCCCAGGATAATTTGTCAACAAGGGATTGATTCCCTCCCACCCCCATCACCTGTGTTGGACCTGGCCCGTGAACCCAAGGCCGAGGAGAGGGAACTCTGAACTCTAGTGAGCCGAGCTAAGTAACATCATGTGACTCTGGACTCTGGGGGGCCTATGGTCGGTTCTAGTACAGAGACCCCCTCCCTCAATGTCACAGACTCCACTGAACCCCACCCTGTCTCATGTGTTATCTGACCTAAGGACCTCCCCGGCTGTCTTGCTTTGTTGAGAGTCGTTTTTTGTACATATGATCTTATGTTTCTGATGTAAATATAGGATCAGAGCAAGTTTTTAACTCATCTCTCTTATTGTGGATTCCCGGCTGCTAAAGGTAGTCTGACCCCTGCTGCCTCATGGCGTGTTCACATGTTTACTCATGTTTGTCATGTGTTTGATCTTGGTAAATGGACTGAACTTATATAGCGCTTTATCAAGTCCTTCTGGACCCCAAATCTTAACTGCAGTTTCATTCAACAGGTTAGGGGTTAGCTAACCTGCATCCCTGAAGTTATGTTTGAATGACAATAAAGAGAACCTGAATCTGAATCATGGTCCTGTTGAAGAACTGTCCTCTGTGCTGGGACCTGACCCGGTCTGGATTCTGGACTCATGCTCAGTGTTAGACCCAGGTCCAGGACCATTAACCAAGATAAGGGTTTGGATCTGACATGACTCTTTGTTGTTCTGGGCCTGTTGCCCTGGAAACAGCTGGGGGTTGTGGGTCTACCCAGCTGAGCCCAGGAGATAAGACCACCCCCTGTAACTCATTTCAACTCAGCAGCTCTGAGGGTCCTGCAGGGACACCCAACAGAACCGGTCTCTCAGTCTGAGTCCATCAGGATCAGGTCTTTTTTCTGGATTTGTTCTTAAATAAAATCTAAAAGTTGCACCAACCTGGAATCACGACACAATCAGAACGTTTTGTTTGACGGAAGACAAAAACAGCTGCAGACAATAATCTGACAGCTGAGCTTCAGAGACATTTTGTCCTTTTGTCCTCAGATGTCTTCAGATGATTCACAGGTTTTGTTTCAATTCACAGCTTAAAAAACATAAAAATAAAAATAAATTCATCAAAGCAGCTCCGACTGCTGGGACCGAAAACTGACAAGATAAACCAGACCTGTTTTTCTGTCCCCTGTCCTCTGTCTCTCAGTCTGTCCCCTGTCTCTCAGTCTGTCCTCTGTCCCTCAGTCTGTCCCCTGTCTCTCAGTCTGTCTCCTGTCCCTCAGTCTGTCTCTTGTCCCTCAGTCAGTCCTCTGTCCCTCAGTCTGTCCTCTGTCTCTCAGTCTGTCTCCTGTCCCTCAGTCTGTCCCCTGTCTCTCAGTCTGTCTCCTGTCTCTCAGTCTGTCCTCTGTCCCTCAGTTGGTCCTCTATCTCTCAGTCTGTCCTCTGTCCCTCAGTTGGTCCTCTGTCTCTCAGTCTGTCCCCTGTCCCTCAGTCTGTCTCTTGTCCCTCAGTCAGTCCTCTGTCTCTCAGTCTGTCCCCTGTCCCTCAGTCTGTCTCTTGTCCCTCAGTCAGTCCTCTGTCCCTCAGTCTGTCCTCTGTCCCTCAGTTGGTCCACTATCTCTCAGTCTGTCCTCTGTCTCTCAGTCTGTCCTCTGTTCCTCAGTCTGTCCTCTGTCCCTCAGTCTGTCCTCTGTCCCTCAGTTGGTCCACTATCTCTCAGTCTGTCCTCTGTCTCTCAGTCTGTCCTCTGTCCCTCAGTCTGTCCTCTGTCTCTCGGTTCTGATCTGTCTCACTCAGACTGAGGCTTATTTTTTACTCTGTGTTTCTGTCTGAAGTGATGCTGGTCTTTTCCTCTACATTACCCAGCATGCTTTTCTTCCTGTATGTTTCCAACATGGCCGCCCTCACAGACCCAGCCACACTCTGATGTTTAAGTCTCCTTCTCTTCATGTGCTTCATTGTTTTTTTCTAGTTCTATCATCATTTTTAACTATAAAAATGCTAAACAGTGACAGGTCCCGCCATGTTGGATCTCACAGTTACGACACGGAGGCACAAGTCGATGACGTAATCCGTTCTGTCCCAATTCTCTGTTTTTGTTTCACACCTGTAACCTGTGCACTCCAACACTTATGTTCCACTGAATCCACACATCAAGGAGAGGCACAAGGTGCGATGTCATTCAGACCTTTTAGTGCATGTGGACCCTTTGCCCCCCTCTTTAAACAAAGCCCACTTTAGCAGCTGAGTGGGTCTTCAGTGTTTGTTGACTGTGTTCTCTCAGCTCCATTAAAGCTTCATTAGACTGTTTGTGTTCAAACACCTCAAGCTGCTGCTGTTTCCACACAAACACTGTGAACCCCCCACTCCCCCCTTTACCTCCATGTTTAGTTTTATAATCTGGAAGGATTATATTTCAGTTTATCAGGTCTGTTTGTGTTCAGAACAAAGTGGGCAGAGCCTCAGTTCTGATTGATTTCCTCTTTATTGTTTAATTACATTAATTACTGCTGGTCCGTCCACACGCCCATCCAGGTGATTGGTTGGTTCGGCTGGAAGCACAGAGTAAAGACAGGTGAGTCACATGATGCGCATTAAGTGGGCGTGGCCTAAAGAGGAGGTGGTGTTACCTGATCGAGGCTTCAACAGTTGGTGAAGCCTTTCCAGTAGAAGTTCTTGCAGCCGGCTTTGCGCTCACGTTGGGGGTTGTTGTTGTTGTTTGGGGGGTCCACGGACCGCTCCAGGTTCATCCTCCCCTCTGTCTGTATGGAGACCACCTCTGGCCTGGACATCTGAGCCAGCAGGTCCTCCACCGCACGTTTGCTCCACTCCTGAGGAGATGTGAAGAAACAACACAACTCAGAAACTGAGAGGAGTCCAAACCAGACCTCCAGGATTTGATCCACTTTATTCATTTATAGTATCTATTCATTTCATTTCAATAAAAAGAGAAAATGAAAGGCAGCAGAGGAAGAAAAAGATCTTATGATATCAGATCCTATTTTATTTTTTTAAATTAATTTCAAACAATAATAAAAACAAAACAAAAACATTCAACTCCTCAAACAGTAACTCATACAAATACAAATTCAACAATTTCATATGAAATATGAAATTGTTGAATTTGTAGTGATCAAAGCAAAATTGTTAAAAAAAATTCTTTAACTATTTTGCTTTGATCATTTTGTTTAAAGGAATGAATTGATTCAATGCTTTTCTAATCATTTTCCAGATTATTTCATAATCTTATAGCTTTTACTGAAGTTTAACAAACATTTATAATCCCTTCAGATTAAAACAGCTTTCCCTCTTAACAAAATCTGATTGGATGTTTGAAGGTAACACAGTTTTATGAACTTTATACATAGAATCATATCAAATTTGAATAATTTTAACTGATGAAACAATATATTAAACGGGTGACAGGAATGTTTTCTGTTGATAATTCTTATGGCTCTTTTTTGTCAAATAAAAATAGGATTAGTAATTATTTTACATGCATTTCCCCAGACTTCTATACAATAAATCAAATGTGGAGCAATAATTGCATATATCCACATTAAAAACTAAATATGACAGATGTTTTATTCTTTAACCAACACGGGACCAGGATCCTGGTCTTCAGTTTTTAGAGGTTTACCTAAAAATCTAGAACCAAAGACTGAAACTGAAGCAGATGGGGAACAGGACTAGGACTGAGAGTCCAGCTGGTTCTGATGTATGGAACCCACAAGATTTAAACCAGATTTATCCTATAGAACAGCTCTATAGGATTAAGATCCACCTGATCCTGTTTGTTTAATCTAACCCTGTGAACAGTTCTGATGTTGGGGGGTTCAGGTTTACCTGCGACAGGAGACCAGCGCTGCGGGCTCGCTGCAGCAGCCGGTGGTGGCGCAGCTCCAGGTCCAGATCCTGGTCCTGGTCCTGGTACTGGTCTCTGTCAGCCTGAGAGGAGACCCCCAAACTGCACAGAGCCAGGGCTGCGAGGGCCAGGATGACAGGACAACGTGTGTGATGCATACCTGCAGAAACATCAAGAGAAGAAGGTGAGGGGCGGAGCTACAGGAGCAGAGAAGATGAGGGGCGGAGCTACAGGAATAGAGATGAAGATGAGAGGCGGAGCTACAAGATCAGAGAAGATGAGG